>LR812537.1:6620643-6638143 GCA_903798195.1 Danio kyathit
TTTGTGTGTGTGTGTTTTTTGTTTTGTGTGTTTTTTCATGTAACTTATTGGTTTTTAGTTCAATATACGTATGTATTTGTAAAAAGTATTACATTAACTTAATCCATTTGTGTTGGGACTACAAGTAATTGTGTGGAATCCAGCATTTTTACAGTGTAAGCTTCAGCACGTTGAGCTCTCTCGGCCACAGTACATGTACTGTACCTGAAAAACAGATAGATAGATGACAGATAGAACAATATACTGTAGATCAAATGATGGATGGATGGATGGTCAGATGGATGGATGGTCAAATGGATGACGGAAGGATGGATGGATGGATGAATAGAATAACAGAAAGAACAATATAGATCAAACGATGAATGGATAGATCAAATGGTGAATGGATAGATAATGAATGGCTGGATGGATGGACGGATGGACAGTATACATTCATCCATTCATCCATCCCAACCTGTAACCCCTTCCGTAGTATTTGTTTTTTTCTACTATAGAAGTCAATGGATACAGGTTTTCAGCTTCCTTCTAAATATCTTCTTTTGTGTTCAACAGAATATATTTTTGGATAAACTATCTCTTTAAGTACTATTAACTGGTTCCTGCTGTATCTACCATCCATAGCCGATGAGTTAATAAAGGGTTAGTTCACGCAAAAATGAACAGTTTGTTATTTATGAATTAATCTCATGTCAGTTCAAACCCCTGAGACTTTCGTTCATCCTCATAACACAAATTAAGATATTTTAGATGAAATCTGAATGCTCTAGTCCTCCATAGACAGCAGCGGTCTCGAGATAAAGTCCAGCAAAGGAACCGCAAACGTTTTCAGGACATTCCATGTAAAATTCAGTGATTCAACTGTAATCAAACGAAGCTTCAAGAACACATTTGTGAGCCTCAAAAAACTGTAAAAATTACTTTGTTTGACTTTGCTGTTTCTGAAGTGTCAGAACGGCATATAAAGGCTCCGCCCCCTTTTTTGTGATGCAGCAGCTCATTTGCATTTAAAGGTACACACACAAAGATGCCATGTTTTTACTCACACCTAAATACGGTCTACACGTGATCTAGGTATTTTTTAAAGCTGTAACTTCACAGACATATTCCGAGGACACCAGAGATTTATTTTAACATCTCATAAAAGAAGAAGCCATAGTAATTTGGTTCCATTAGTTCTGTATCCTCATTAGCTGCATGCTAATTGTGAATATTGCCTTTTTCAAAGGTCTGCGCGGTTAAAGTCAATCCCCAGGCTCTAAAAGCAGATTGTAGCATTGGCAGGCGGATGGATGTCCTGATCCGTTCAGGCCCGCTGCCAAAAGAAGCCCTCTAGGATGACGCTCGCAGGCCCACCAGCGTGTTGTTGTGGAACAGGGTTTAACATCTGTCTGGGCTGTTTATTTCCGTCCGCGTTGTTCTGAAGAGAGGATCATGGCTCTCGAGAGACGTCTGGAATAGATAACCACTCTGGGAAGAGCAGATACTGAGAATTAAATGCTAAAACTGTTGATACGTCAACATGGGTCCCGTCCGGTTTAATATCTGAGCGTTTCGCTCACTTGTCAGCGTAAATGTTGCCGTAATTAATTATTTTTGGCAGTCTATTAACAACAAAGGCTTTGAAACGAGAAGTTCATACTTGTTGATGGTTGTTTGAGTTAGCATAAATGCTTAAAGGGGTCATTAACTGCGATCTTAACTTTAACTTGAGCTTTTGATATTTGAGAGATCATCACACTAAAAGAATATCCTGCAAGTTTCACAGATGAAAACGTCATAAAATATCAGCTTTTTTTGGACACCAGGCCCAGAAAATGACAGATCCTGTAATGTACCCATCTATGACATCATAGGTAGGTTGAACACAGCATCCACTGAAGAATATCAGAGCTTGATTCTGTAGTTCCACCCACTTATTCATGCTGGACATTGTCAGATTGAGTCACAGATGCTGTTAGTTCCTAACCTTAACTGAAAGGGGAGTCGAATACTAGTTTAGTATGCAGAACTGCTATCCAATCATAGCAGTGGGCGTTTCCAGAATCTGCGCATTCTCTGAGATGCACATTCTCTCTAAACTAGGGTAGAATAAAGCTTATTACTTTTATTAATTCTAATGTTTTTTTTAGGGTAAAATTCATGCAAACACCTTAAGTAAACCTCAGGTTACAGACTAAAACAATGAAAAAAAGCCATTTCATGATCCTTTCAAAACTGTCACCTGTGTACTATTATTTAAACTTAAGTGTCACAAATTGTACTAATATACATATGTACTGTATATATTTTAAGAAAATATTAAACAACAATGTATTTTGGTGTTTTTATTTATATAGATGCCAGTCACATCTATTTAAGTGTTGATAATGAAATAACTTTTATTGATACATAAACCTATTATTGTATAAAGGTTATTGTCATTTATGAAATATTTAATAGTGGTCTCTAGGTAATATTCATTAGATAATTTAATTATAATATGTAATATTAATGCCATTAAACAGAAATATGCATCTTTAATGTTTTCACATTTCAGTTTATGTATTTTTCACACAGTTTTATATTCCATATTTTTCAGACCGAGATACTTCAGATTTTCTGGTGCACTGTGATTGGCCAGTTTGTATATTAATGTATTTTATTTTTTAAAATCAAGTTGTTTAAATTAGTGGTTCTTGTTCAGAATAAGCCAAACATTTGACTTTGGAAACACTTTTTCAAAACGCTTTCTAAAAAAAAAAAAAACATAATTGTGAAGCAGTTTCACCACTGTAGAGTTCTGTGTTCACAGATTTAGCAGTGTAACTAAGTCAGGATTTATATCAGACTTCTCAACAACTACATTTTCAACTACATTTTAATGTGATTTGTCCGATAACTGGATTTTGGTTCTGAAAATGCAATCTGAAAACTATGGAGAGAGAATTGTTCCAAATAAATATATTATGATCCACAAATAAAGGTAAAAAGATTGACAAAAAACCAAGCATATTCACAAAATAAATGGGTAACACTTCATAATAACTACACACTATGAATCATCAATTAAGCATTAGCAAATAGTGAATTCATTATCTGTTCAGTATTAACTCTACATTAACAGACGTTAGTAAGCAGTTTATAAATACAACTACAAATGCTGTATTCTTGATTTATAAACACATTTATAACATGTTTAATAGTTGAATTTTCATACTTTTATTACTTAATAATTGTTTATGACTAAATTCAGTATTGCATTATTTACAAACCATTTGTATTTAAGAGTAGTTGGTGGCTTTTAGAATTGTTCAGAATGAGTTAGTAAATGATTAATAAACTATTCAAATCAACATTTATATATCTGATTATTCAGGCATATAGTAATGGTCACTATGTATATTAATAAATGCTTTATTAACTCAACTTCATGCAGTTTTGTGACCTAATCTAAGTGAGGACTAATCATGCTTTATAAATCCCTTATAAATTACAATTAAAGGCATCAAAATGAACAATAAATGTTTGCAATCTTATCTAAAAAAAAAAATAATTCCTGTAAACTTTAAACATTGCCGAATAACAGGAGTGTCAAAATACAATAAAAAATAAATACAATTAAATAAAATTGGATAAAACAACAATATATTAATTTAACAATATATTGATTCAACATTTCAAAGTTTAAACTGTACAGTAATTTTATTTTACATAAGATTGCAAAGATTTATTTTTCGTTTGTGTATTTTCAAATGAATAGAAAATAATAAAGTTTTTTTTTTTTTTTTTCTGTTTAGAATATAACTGAGCCTTTAACTGTCATTTATAAGGGATTTATAAAGCATCCACTTTAGATTAGGTCACAAAACTGGATGAAGTTGAGTTAATAAAGCATTTATTAACATACAAATTAACTATTAATATATGCCTGAATAATCAAATATATTATTGTTATTAATCATTTACTAACTCAGGCTGAATGATCTTAAAATAGCGCCAACTATTCTTAAATAACTAGTTTGTAAATAATGCAATACATTATTAAGTAATGAAAAAATCATCATTAACAAAGTATGAAAGTACAACCATTAAACACATTATAAACATGCTTATAAGAAGGGCCAGACGGAATCTGCGGACATTGTTTGCTATTTCTGCTGAGAATTTTGGTAAAAATCTGCTGATTTCTGCTGAATTATTTTGGAAGTATCATAACTAAAACCTTAATATGTGAAATAAAAAATAATATCTTTTTAACTTTTGTTTAATGTTTAAAATGCAAATCCAATTAGATTCACTTTATTTGGTGAACAAAGCAAGTCTCTCATATAATATCTCTACTAAAAGACAGAAAATATTACTGTACAAACTGCATTGTACATAAATCAGATAAACATTTTCATATTAGCCAATAATATTACTGTAATTAATTTAAAAACTGAATAAATTTAGATTTACACACATTTACTCAAGTAAATAAACAAAATTAATGATGGGCTTAAAATCTGCGGAATTCTGCGCGCGCAGATTTTGTGTGGGCCTACTTATAAGGGCATACTCACACTATGCTATCCGAACCGTGCCCAGGCCCGTTTCCCGGTACCTTTGAGAAGTGTGAGTGCTCTGAATCGGGCTCAGGCACGGTTCACTTGGCCGGCCCTGGCCCGGTTGGAAGAGGTGGCCCTGAGCACGGTTCACTTGGGCTCAGGCGCGGTACGCTTGCAGTGTGAGTGCAAGCCGTGCCTAAGCTCGAAACTGAAAGCGAGACGTGACTTTTAAGGGACTGTTTCATATGGATTAATTAATCATTTGTACAGTTCAATGAACGCAAACTGTCGTAGTTTATTAAAGACGCAAACCCCTCACTCCACGACAGCTGCACCTTCAGCAAACCTCCTTATTCCTGCAGCACGAGGACTTTATGATTGTTTATGAGTGTCAAAAGTGGCTGATCTGGTCGGCGAAATATTTGACTGCGTGTCACCACATATGCGAGAGTGCTTCCTGAACAGCACATCATCGATGATGACTTAAGCGTACCCAGGCCCGAATGTAATGTGAGTGCGGGCCGTCGGGGGAGACGGGAGGGGGGACAAGCGTGCTTTGGCCCCGTTCAACGCAACTGTACATAGTGTGAGTACGCCCTAAGTCAAGAAAACAGCATTTTGTATACATCTAATAATGTATAGTTAATGCTTAACAAATAATGAATTCACTATTTGCTAATGCTTAATAGATGATTCATAGTGTGTAGTTATTATAAAGTGTTAGCAATAAATACAATGCGATCCACAAATAAATCTTAGTGTTCCACAAACATTAATTATATTCACAAGTAAGTAAAATTAGACTTGCAAATAAAAAAAAACATACCACAATTTTTTTTTTAATTCTACAAACACAACTTTGCCTAACAATTACAGGTGAATTTCGTCCTGCGCATTTGTAGATTAGTGTGCATTTGTGGATAGCTCTCTGTGCATTTGTAGATCGCTGTGGGTATTTGTGGGTAGCTCTCTGCACATTTGTGGATTTTGAAACATTTCTAACGCCAAGAGGAACACTAACTAGTATCTGATTGGTTTAAGTAGAAAGTGGGTGGAGTCCATCTATTTGTGGATTAGTGTTCGTCTTGACATTAGAAATGTTTCAAAATCCACATTGAAAATTGTGAAACTTCACAAAAATGCAAAGGTTTTCAGTGCGACCTCAGTCTGTTTATGCAAAAACACACGTCTGTTATTATAGTTCAGCGGTCCAATCACTGGCCAGGCTTCCGACGAACAGGTGGCAGGTGTTAATAAGAGTCAGTGGCTTGATTCTGAAGGGTTTTTCTATTGTAATCCAGCGTCTTCTTTATTCATTCTTCAGTCTTTCATGTGGAAATGAACATCAGAGCTGCGGTGTGTAAGGATGGTGTGTCCGCAGGGCAGATGCTCATTTAAACCTGTTTCTGCACTCATTTGACTTGGTTATTTGGCCTCTGTCTATTATTCATCCTCGCTGAGGTTTGGGAGCTTTTAACATCTGAATAGAGCCGTGAACAGGGGTTTCTTGTGTATTTACGCACACACACACATGCACACACATACAGAGAGAAGGTGTAAAATTCTTGTTACACACCAGGATCAAACTTGATGAATTACGCTATTAAATACCGGAAACTCCATTGTTGTATTAAAAAGAATAGGAGTTTTTTTCAGTTTGATTTCCATTTGCTGGTTCAGACACCTTAGGTTAGGTATTAAATAATGTTTTATTTTATTTTATTTTATTTTGTTATATGTTTTTATATTTTATTATTTTATTTTATAATTTTTGCTTTAATTTTATTTGTTTAAACATTTCAGTTTGAAATAGAATGGTAGTTATTTTTTTATTATTGTTTTTATTTTATTATTTTATTTTATTAATTTTTTTACATTATTTTATTTTATCTAATAATTTTTGCTTTAATTTTATTTGTTTAAAAAGTTCAGTTTAAAATACAATGGGAGTTATTTTATAATTTTTTTATTAGTTTTATTTTATTTTATTGTTTTATTTAATTTTATTTTTAAATAGTTTTATTTAATGATATAAATAAAATATGTTTAATTCATTCATTCATTCATTTTCTTTTCGGCTTAGTACCTTATTAATCTGGGGTCGCCACAGCGGAATGAACCGCCAACTTATCCAGCATATGTTTTACGCAGCGGATGCCCTTCCAACTGCAACCCATCACTGGGAAACACCCATACATTCTCATTCACACATATACACACACACACATCTTTTTGAAAGTTAATGTTGGTTTTCTTTTAAGATCTGTTTCAATCTTTTTCTTTATTTAATTTTTTACAGATTTGTGTAATTTATTTATTTATTTTTACATTTTAAAGTCCTTTTTTAATGTTATTTTTATGTTTTTTCAGATTTATGTTTTATTTTGTGTAAATATACTGTATGTATGCATGTATATAAACATGTAAATTATTAGTTTTTATGTAAATTTGTAAAATTTGTTAAATTTAAATATTAAACTACAATTTAAAATAAAATAAAAATTCTATAAAGTAAAAAAAATAAAACATTTTAGATTTGTTTTATTTTTTATTAAATATTTTATTAAAATTTTTGAAATGTTTTATATTTTTGTTAAATATACTGTATGTTCAGTATTTCATTAAATTTTTTATATCTATTATTAAAAATAAATAAATAAATAAAAATATATATTTTAGTTTAACTTATCTTTACATTGGTTTTAGCTTACTTTTAATATAATTTTATCCTTTTTAATAGTCCTTTTCAATGTTGATCAAAACACATCTGAATTCAGAGCATTTCATTTATTTAGCGAGCATATTTTTATTCTTATTTTTTGTTTGATGTTGTGGTTTTTCCTCAAGTTTGCAGGAAGTCATTGAGTTTGTCGTATAATCATAAAAAAAGAAAATCACCATATGTGCAAAGATTTATTTCTACAGACATATGATATAAACCATAACTTATGAGGAACTATTTTCTCTGTGCAAATGTCAGCGTTGATCAAAACACATAAGAAGTCAGAGCTTTTGATCTGGGTTCTAAATGTTATTTGAGCTATTTTTCTGAGATATTCTGTTATGGGTTTCTTAGAGCTGATGGATTTTCTAGGAGCTGGATGAGCTAACCGAAAAGAAAGTTAAAATGAAATAAATAATAAAAAATATTTATTGGGCGTCTGCAGCAGTAATATATTTATCAATTCTGTCAAAAAAATAAAATAGGATGTAAAACATTTGTAAACTGAAAAATAAAGCATTGTACATATTTTAAAAGGAAATAAAAATTATATAAAGTAAAAAAGAGATTAATAATAATAATAATAATAAACCAGTTTTTTTATTGTCTATTTCATATGATATATTTTTTTCTTTTTGTAGGGAAGTTGTTTTGGAGCATAACGAATTTGTAAATAATTAATTATTTTTTTAAATATACATTTTTAAATAAAATGAAAATTATGTATAGTAACCATTATTATTATTATTATTATTATTATTATTATTATTATTATTATTATTATTATTTTATTAGTGGTAGTAATAGTAGTCGTAGTATTAGTATTAGTGTTTATAATAACAATCCTGTTTTCTATTTTAAATGTTATTTTTCTATTTTTTTGCAGAGAAGTTGTTTTGGAGCATAAAAAATTTGTAAAAGAAAAAGAAAATATTTTTAAAAAAATATATATATTTTTAAATAAAATAAAAAATGTAAAGTTAACATTTTATTATTATTATTATTATTAATAATATTAATAATAATAATAATAATAATAATAATAATAATAATAATAATAATAATAATAATAATAAACCAGTTTTTTATTGTCTATTTTAAATGTTATATTTCTTTTTTTTTTAGCAGAGAAGTTGTTTTGGAGCATAACAAATTTGTAAAATAAAAAAATATATATTCATTTAAATAAAATACAAATTATATAAAGTAAGCATTATTATTATTATTATTATTATTATTATTATTATTATTAATATTATTATTATTATTATTAATAAACTTGTTTTTTTGTCCCCCATTTTGTTATTTTTCAGTTTTTTTGCAAATAAGTTGTTTTGAAGCATAACAAATTTGTAAAAATGTAGAAATAAAACATAGTTTTTTAATAAAATAATTATATAAAGCAAAACATTGTATAATAATAATAATAATAATAATAATAATAATAATAAAAATAATAATAATGATAATAAACCATTTTTTGTCTGTTTTAAATGTTATATTTCTTTTTTTTGCAGAGAAGTTGTTTTGGAGCATAACAAATTTGTAAAATAAAAAATATATATTCATTTTTATAAAATGCAAATTATATAAAGTAAACATTATTATTATTATTATTATTATTATTAATATAAATTTTATTAATAAACTTGTTTTTTTGTCCTCCATTTTGTTATTTTTCAGTTTTTTTGCAAATAAGTTGTTTTGAAGCATAACAAATTTGTAAAAATAGAAGAAATAAAACATAGTTTTTTTAATAAAATAATTATATAAGGCAAAACATTGTATATAAAAAAATAATAATAATAATAATAAACCATTTTTTTGTCTGTTTTAAATGTTATATTTCTTTTTTTTGCAGAGAAGTTGTTTTGGAGCATAACAAATTTGTAAAATAAAAAAATATATATTCATTTTGATAAAATACAAATTATATAAAGTAAACATTATTATTATTATTATTATCATTATTATTATTATTATTATTATTATTATTATTATTATTATTATTATTATTATTATTATTATTGTTATTATTAATATTATTATAAACTTGTTTTTTTGTCACCCATTTTGTTATTTTTCATTTTTTTTTGCAAATAAGTTGTTTTGAAGCATAACAAATTTGTAAAAAAATAGAAGAAATAAAACATATTTTTTTAATAAAATAATTATATAAAGCAAAACATTGTATATAAAAAAAAATAATAATAATAATAAACCTTTTTTTGTCTGTTTTAAATGTTATATTTCTTTTTTTTTTGCAGAGAAGTTGTTTTGGAGCATAACAAATTTGTAAAATAAAAAAATATATATTCATTTTTATAAAATACAAATTATATAAAGTAAACATTATTATCATCATCATTATTATTATTATTATTATTATTATTATTATTATTGTTATTATTAATATTATTAATAAACTTGTTTTTTTGTCACCCATTTTGTTATTTTTCATTTTTTTTTTGCAAATAAGTTGTTTTGAAGCATAACAAATTTGTTAAAAAATAGAAGAAATAAAACATATTTTTTAAATAAAATAATTATATAAAGCAAAACATTGTATTATTATTATTATTATTATTGTATTTATTTTATTATTATTATTATGAAACTTGATTTATTCAAAACCTTCCATGTTAAATGTTATTTATTTAGTTTTACAGAGAATCTGTATAGTGAGATACAGTTGCAATCAGAATTATTAGCCCCCCTTTGAATTTTTTTTTCTTTTTTAAATATTCCCCAAATGATGTTTAACAGAACAAGGAAATTTTCACAGTATGTCTGATAATATTTTTTCTTCTGGAGAAAGTCTTATTTGTTTTATTTTGGCTAGAATAAAAGCAGTTTTTAATTTTTTAAAACCCATTTTAAGGTCAAAATTATTAGCCCCTTTAAGCTATATTTTTTCAATAGTCTACAGAACAAACCATCATTATACAATAACTTGCCTAATTACCCTAACCTGCCTGATTAACCTAATTAACCTAGTTAAGCCTTTAAATGTCACTTTAAGCTGTATAGAAGTGTCTTGAAAAATATCTAGTCAAATATTATTTACTGTCATCATGGCAAAGATAAAATAAATCAGTTATTAGAGATGAGTTATTAAAACTATTATGTTTAGAAATGTGTTGAAAATTTTTCTCTCTGTTAAACAGAAATTGGGGAAAAAATAAACAGGGGGGCTAATAAATCAGGGGGTTGAATAATTCTGATTGCAACTGTATTTGGAGGATAAAAAACATTTGTCAAATAAATATTTTTAATTATATGGCTATAACAAAATTTATAAAATAAAAAAGATATTACTTTAATTGTTATTAAACTATATATTTTTAATCCTCCATCATGTTAAATGTCCTGTGTTGTGTGTTTTGCAGAGAAGCTGTTTGGTGAGTTCTTGAGCTGGGATCTGCAGGACGCTCTGTCCCGTCTGCCTCTTAAATCCGGTCAGTCCGTCTCCATCCCGGTCAACATACGGGCCAAACTGGACTTCTCCGGTCAGGAAAACCTGCTTCACGACCTGAACGACGGTAAACAGCACACACACACACACACACACACACACACTTCACTACTCTACACTCTAAAGCATCATGGTTTGGGCTCATTCTGCAGTTATATCTGAGTGTGTGAGCATCACACTATAATAACTACGACTGATTGCTCTCTGATTGGTGGAAAGTCTGGATTCACTTTATCCGATGCAGTGGATCTGATCCCGGGTGGAGGATTGGAAACGGTGTGTGTGTGTGTGTGTGTGTGTGTGTGTGTGTGTGTGTGTGTGTGTGTGTGTGTGTGTGTGTGTGTGTGTGTGTGTGTGTGTGTCACGTCTCGTTTCTCATTCAGCTTCTCTAGACCCTTTGCCCTCTCCACATTCACATCCATTTCCTCTTCACATCTTGTTCCCGTTCACTGTATTAGACTTCTACTGTATCTGCTTTCCAGCCAATGTACTTAAAAAAATCACCATTATAGAAAGAAAGGAAGATCATTCATGTTGCAGTCGTTTTCAATTGATGGAGCTCAAATTTGCTTTATATTAGAGGTTGTGTCATACTCGTGAAAATGAATACTAAAATAATTCAAATTTGGATAAATGTTTGGAAGGTCCATCCATCCATCCGCATTTATATTTAAACTATCCATCCATCCGTCCATCCACCCATCTCATTATACTTCCATCCATCCATCCATCATATGCAGTTTTATCTAAAATATTGATCCATCCATCCATTAAATTATTCATCCATCCATCCATCTGTCCATCCATCCATCCATCCATCCATCACATTATACATCCATCCATCCATCTGCACTTTCGTCTAAAATATCCTCTTGTCCATCCATCCATCCATCCATCCATCCATCCATCCATCCATCCATCCATCCATCCATTAATTTACTCATCCATCCATCCATCCATCCATCCACCCATCCACCCATCCATCTGTCCATCCACCCATTACATTACGCATCCATCCATCCATCTATCCATCCATCTATCCATCCATCCATCCATCCATCACATTATACATTATCCATCCATCTGCATTTTTATCTAAAATATCCACCCGTCCATCCATCCATTTCATTACTCATCCATCCATCCATCCATCCATCCATCCATCCATCCATCATCTGCATTTTATCTAAAACATCCATCCATCTGTCCATCCACCCATCTCATTATCCATCCATCCATCCATTAAATTATTCATCCATTCATCCATCTGTCCAATTGTCCATCCATCCATTACCTTACTAACCCATTCATCCATCTATCCATCCATCCATCACATTATCCATCCATCCATCCATCTGCGCTTTTATCTAAAATATCCACTCGTCCATCTATCCATCCATTAAATTACTCATCCATCCATCCATCCATCCATCCATCCATCCATCCATCCATCCATCCATCCATCATATGCAGTTTTATCTAAAATATTGATCCATCCATCCATTACATTATTCATCCATCCATCCATCCATCTGTCCATCCATCTGTCCATCCATCCATCCATCCATCCATCCATCCATCCATCACATTATACATCCATCCATCCATCTGCACTTTCATCTAAAATATCCACTTGTCCATCCATCCATCCATCCATCCATCCATCCATCCATCCATCCATCCATCCATCCATCCATCCATTAATTTACTCATCCATCCATCCATCCATCCACCCATCCATCTGTCCATCCACCCATTACATTACGCATCCATCCATCTATCCATCCATCCATCCATCCATCCATCCATCACATTATACATTATCCATCCATCTGCATTTTTATCTAAAATATTCACCCGTCCATCCATCCATCAATTTCATTACTCATCCATCCATCCATCCATCCATCATCTGCATTTTTATCTAAATTATCCATCCGTCTGTCCATCCACCCATCTCATTATCCATCCATCCATCCATCCATCCATCCATCCATCCATCCATCCATCCATCCATCCATCCATCCATCCATCCATCCATCCATTAAATTATTCATCCATTCATCCATCCGTCCAATTGTCCATCCATCCATTACCTTACTAACCCATTCATCCATCTATCCATCCATCCATCACATTATCCATCCATCCATCCATCCATCTGCGCTTTTATCTAAAATATCCACTCGTCCATCTATCCATCCATTAAATTACTCATCCATCCATCCATCCATCCATCCATCCATCCATCCATCCATCATTTGCATTTTTATCTAAAACATCCATCCATCCATCCTCTTTTTTGGGCTTTTTGCATTTATTGGCAGGACATTAGCTAGATAGGAAGTGAAGTTGGAGAGAAAGAATGATGGCCAACAAACCTCGAACTTGAACAAAAAAATTAAAAGCACACTGGCGCTATATTTCTGAACACTAACCTGTAGGCTATCATTGCCAACAACAGTTCGACATTTTGGTCATGAATAATTTTTTTTCAGATTTTAAAAATGTTCATCCATTTCTTTCAAGATCACACCATCTGAGCTGCTGTCCGCATCATTTCCATAGCTTTTAACAGATTCCCCATGTCAGCAATTGACAGATTATTTTAAGGATTCAAGACATTTGAGAGAAAGTTGATACTTGAATGAAAAACTCATAAATGAGACATGAGGAATTGAACGGCCTCTCCGGGTTTCTCCTTACACGCTGCTCAAATGTTTTAATTACTGCTGAAATAATAATTTTTCTGAATTAGGCTGATAAGACAGCTTAAGTCCCGTCCTGTTAGTGCAGCATGTAGAGGGCAGTGGCTTGTAAACATTGCTGATGCTATCGCAGGTGCTAATACATTACTGCTGTTTAGTGCTAATATTAGCACAGTTTGTTTGTCATGCGGGGGTTTGTACACTGAACTGATTTTAAGAGAGAGAGAGAGGTTTTTGATTTACTTAATTACTGAATTTAAAACTTTAATTTAAAATGATTTAACCATTTGACATTGAACTATAGTATTAAAATTATAGGTGTGCATAGATAATTTTTTTTTAATCTAGATTAATCTTGGAATTAATCTAGATTAATCTACATTAAAATGGCTCATTTGAATTATGCCGAAGGCATTCAGAATATGTGTGCTACCCAAATAATAAGTCTTTGAGAACGGGTTTCTCAAGCCAGGTGACGCATTAGACCAGGGGCTCATCTGCGGTTTCCAAAATGCATCACAAACTGCTTGAGATACTGTTCTACTATGATAATTGGTGATGAAAATAAAATATGTTCAATAAGATGTACTTGTGTTTACTCACTGTTTATTCAGTTAAACTTGAATTTTGAACTGTAGGCCTACATAAGCTCCAAACAGCGATTTTTGATTACCTTAATCCGACTAAAGTCATAACTGAACTAAACAGAAACTGAATTAAGACATGTGGAGTATGCAGATATTAGTGGCATTATTGAAGTAAACACAGCCATAAACACGCCATATTTTCATTACAAGATCCACACGCGGCTGTCAGTAAAGGACCGCACACACACACACACACACACACACACACAAACACGCACATCGCAAAATCTTTCCATTTTCTTTCCATTTAGCATGCGTTATTAAATTCCATAACACTCTCACCAGTCCTTACTCCTTATTTGCGTCTAATACCCCAGTTTGTCACAAGGGCATGAATGAAATGTTCGTGAGTTAAAGTGAAACTGCCGAACTGCAGTTAGTGTCAGGCATCCTGCTGATTTGATTCAGAAGGGCACTCTTTTGTCAGACGGCTCACCGGCCAGGTATACATTCGCGCTAATATATCAAGGTGAAAGTCATCATTGCAAGCTTTCAACCCAACTTAAGAATAGATTAACGGCGATATTTTTTTTTTTATCGCGCGATAAAAGTCTCACGTTAACGTCGATAACCGCCCACCACTAATTGAAAATCAATTAATTGGTTTAAAAAAACAGGCCCTCGTTAACTGCAAATCACAAAGGAACAACACAATACCATTCAATCTCAAAAACATTGATTGCATTTATCAGTTAATTATAATAAAATCTTTTTGGAAGCTGATTCATTATGAGGGCCATTTTTATCCTTAAATTTTTTTATAGAAATAAAAATTGCTAATTTCGCTTAACCAACAATAAGAGAAAGAGAGAGAGAGAATCAAAATAGGTGATTTAAATGTTGTGTTTAAGTGTGTGATGTGGCACTTCCTGATCTCAGATTGGCTGTTCATCCTTCTCTCTGTTGTGATGTCATTCATTGGATGCAGCTTTCAGACTGTAATGAAGGCACAGAAATGTGATTCTACCAGATTTATACACGCGTAGTATGAACAACAAGTATGAACCAGGTCACATATGAGAATCTAAGGGAGAAGTTCCACATTTTCAGCACTTACAATACAATGCAATTCAAATGCAATGCAATACAATACAATACAATACAATACAATACAATACAATACAATACAATACAATACAATACAATACTTTATTTTCAGACTTGCATCTGAACTTTTTCTTAACAGCATGATAAATACTACTTACAAAGAGACAAAGACATACAAAAATGATGAACAAATGACTTTTTAAATTTCACTTTAATAAAACTTGGGACTCTAAATCAATGGTTAGACTTTAATGGTATAAATTCTCTTCTGACAAAAATGTTTTGCGATTTTATTTTTATAAACGTTGTCATCACACAAAAAAAACAGGAAATAAAATAACATTAGTAACTATTGCAATTTAGTTTTTGTTATTTGTAATTATTTAATTATTTTTTATCATTAATTAGTTACATTTTTTTGTTAAACATTAATATGAGTTGTTTCAAATTTGTTTAATTTTGTTTGTTATTTATATAACAAATATATATTTAGTTGGTTGGTTTGTTTGTTAGTTTAAATGTTCATTAGTTTGTTTGTTTCTTCGTTTGTTCATTCGTTCGTTAGTTAGATTATTTGTAAATTAGTTAGTTAGTTAGTTAGTTAGTTAGTTAGTTAGTTTGCTTGTTTGTTTGTTTGTTCCTTCATTCATTTGTTCCTTTATTTGTTAGTTAGTTAGATTGTTTGTAAATTTGTTTGTTCGTTAGTTGGTTTGTTTGTTTTTTAGTTAGATAAAATGTTAATTAGTTTGTTAATTAGTTTGTTTCTTTATTCATTGCTTTGTTTGTTTGTTCGTTTTTTTAGATTATTTGTAAATTAGTTTGTTCTTTCATTAGTTAGTTAGTTTGGTTGTTTATTCGTTCATTAGTTTGTTTTTGTTATTCTTTGTTTGTTCCTTCATTCATTTGTTCCTTCATTTGTTAATGAGTTAGATTGTTTGTAAATTTGTTTTTTTTTTAGTTAGTTTAAATATTCATTAATTTGTTTATTTGTTTGTTTTTTTCATTTGTTGCTTTCTTTGTTTGTTAGTTATTTAGATTATTTGTAAATTAGTTTGTTCATTCATTAGTTAGTTAGTTAGTTTGCTTGTTTGTTCATTCCTTTGTTTGTTTGTTTGTTTGTTTGTTTGTTCTTATAGGTCAATTACACAATATAAAGTTGATTTATAGGTCAATATTACAATATTATTATTCATTCATTCATTCATTTTCTTGTCGGCTTTGTCCCTTGCGGGGTCGCCACAGTGGAATGAACCACCAACTTATCCAGCACGATTTTACGCAGACACACACACACACATTCACACTCATACACTACGGACAATTTAGCTTACTCAATTCACCTGTACTGCATGTCTTTGGACTGTGGGGGAAACATTTGAAAGCAAATAAATATTTATTTATTTATTATAAATAGTTATTATATTTAAATATTGTTTATACTGTTATGTAATGAATGAATCAATCAATCAGTCAACAAATGAACGAACGAACGAACGTACAAATGAATAATTTTAACTAAACACATGCATACGACCTTAACTAATCACATGCGTACAACTTTTAATTCCGAGTTAATGCTTTTCTTAGAGATTCATTGAATTAATTTGTTAACTCCCTAACCAGCCATGCAATAACCCACTGATTCAAGAATGAATGAGTAAAGAGTTGTTAAACTGATTCAGACTATCAGCAGGAATTCATTATTTCACACTGATCATTCACTGATCACTCACTGTTCATTTTACCTTTGTTCTTTGCTCCTCTCTCTCTCTCTCTCTCTCTCTCTCTCTCTCTCTCTCTCTCTCTCTCCTCTCTCCGATCTCTCTCTCTCTCTCTCTCTCTCTCTCTCTCTCTCTCTCTCTCTTTCTTTCTCAGTCTCTCCTGTCAGCATAAATCAGTGATGTCATTATGATGCGTTGCTCTGTCTGTCTCTCCAGAGGCCGCTGAGTTCAGTGTGTTTTGTCTGTACGTTTGGCTCATTCAGACGTCCTCTATAAATCTGCTGCTCCAGACAGTCAGACTAAACACATTAGAGGCTGAATGTTAAAATGTCAGATAATGAGGGAGGATTGGGGTCCGGACGGCTGAGAGCCCCCCTACTGGAGCTAAATATTCACCCTTCATACCGGACGTTAGACCAGCTGATGATGTCACGCCGCACTCACTGACCTCATAGAGGACTGTGTGTGTGTGTGTGTGTGTGTGTGTGTGTGTGTGTGTGTGTGTGTGTGTGTGTGTGTGTGTAGTGTGGAGTGTGTGTGTGGAGTGTGACAGCCTGCTGAGCTGCACTTGAACAGGGAATTAAATGACGTCTGCCGGACAGAGGCTGACCAGGGGTTTCATTACGGCTGATATTGAGCTGATATTGTTTTGAA
>LR812537.1:6643143-6678143 GCA_903798195.1 Danio kyathit
GATTATTTGTAAATTAGTTTGTTTGTTCATTCATTCGTTGATTTCTTTGTTTGTTCATTCTTTCGTTCATTCGTTCGTTCCTTCATTTGTACCTTTGTTTGTTAGTTAGTTAGTTAGATTGTTTGAAAATGTGTTTGTTTGTTTGTTCGTTAGTTAATTATTTGGTTTGTTAGTTAGTTTAAATGTTCATTAGTTTGTTAATTTGATTGTTTGTTTCTTCATTCATTCCTGTTAGTTATTTAGATTATTTGTAAATTAGTTTTTGTTCATTTGTTTGTTTGTTCAATCTTTCATTCCTTTGTTTGTTCATCCGTTTCCTCATTTGTAAATTAGTTAGTTAGATTATTTGTAAATTAGTTAGTTAGTTAGTTAGTTAGTTAGTTAGTTAGTTAGTTAGTTAGTTAGTTAGTTAGTTAGTTAGTTAGTTAGTTAGTTAGTTAGTTAGGTTTGTTTGTTTGTTTGTTAGTGTAAGTGTTCAATAGTTTGTTCGTTTGTTCATTTGTTTGCTAGTTAGTTAGAATATGTGTAAATTTGTTTGTTCATTATTTAGTTTCTTTGTTGGTTTATTCGTTCCTTCCTTTGTTTGTATGTTTGTTTGTTTGTTCCTTTATTTATTTGTTCCTTTGTTAGTTAGTTAGTTAGTTAGTTGGTTAGTTAGATAGTTAGATAGATTGTTTGTAAATTAGTTTGTTTGTTCGTTTGTTAGTTAGTTGGTTTGTTTGTTATTTAGTTTAAATGTTCATTAGTTTGTTAATTTAATTGTTTGTTTCTTCATTCATTCCTGTTAGTTATTTAGATTATTTGCAAATTCGTTAGTTCTTTAGATTTTTTGTAAGTTAGTTTTTGTTCATTTGTTTGTTTGTTTGTTTAATCTTTCATTCCTTTGTTTGTTTGTTCATCCTTTTCCTCATTTGTTAATTAGTTAGTTAGATTATTTGTAAATTAGTTTGTTTGTTCATTAGTTAGTTAGTTAGTTAGTTAGTTAGTTTGTTTGTTTGTTAATTAGTTAGCTAGATTATTTGTAAAACAATTTTGTTCATTAGTTACTTAGTTTGCTTGTTTGTTTGTTTTTTAGTTAGTTTGTTTGTTAGTTCATTCATTTTTGTAATATATTAAACGCATATAATATATGTAAAAAAAAAAATTCAAAATGTTTTGTTTTGGCATGTTTTGGTGGGAATTAAAGGGATAGTTCACCCATAACATTTCTTATTAATAACTCGTCCTCAAGTGTTTCCAAACCCTCTTAAAAAAAAAAAAAAAAAAAAAAAAAAAAAAAAAAAATATATATATATATATATATATATATATATATATATATATATATATATATATATATATATATATATATATTTATATGTACACACACACATTTGAATTATTAAATTAGATTTAGAATTTAGATTTAGATTAGAATTATTAGCCCCCCCTTTGGTTTTTTTTTTCTTTTTTTAAAATTACCCAAATTATGTTTAACAGAGCAAGGAAATTTTCACAGTATGTCTGATAATATTTTTTCTTCTGGAGAAAGTCTTATTTGTTCTATTTAGGCTAGAATAAAAGCAGTTTTTAATTTTAAAAAAACATTTTAAGGACAAAATTATTAGCACCTTTAAGCTATATATTTTTTTTGATAGTCTACAGAACAAACCATCATTATACAATAACTTGCCTAATTACCCTAACCTGCCTGATTAACCTAATTAACCTAGTTAAGCCTTTAAATGTCACTTTAAGCTATATAGAAGTGTCTTAAAAAATATCTAGAAAAAATAAATAAATATATATAAATATATTATTTACTGTCATCATGGCAAAGATAAAATAAATCAGTTATTAGAGATGAGTTATTAAAACTATTGTGTTTAGAAATGTGTTGAGAAAATCTTCTCTCCGTTAAACAGAAATTGGGGAAAAACAGAGTGGCTAATAATTCAGGAAGGCTAATAATTCTGACTTCAACTGTATATAGTAAAGAAAGCTGAAAAACTGTATCCATTGACATCCATACTTGGAAAAACAAATACTATGGAAGCCAGTGATTACATGTTTCTAACATTCTTCAAAATATCTTCTCTTGTGTTCATGAAAAGGGTAAAATAAACTTATTGGAAGTTAAAAATAAGTAAATTATTACAATTTATTACGTCAAACTTTATTTTAAGGGACAATTTCCGCTATTAGTAAACAATTAAATGACATTTGTCTCAACAAACTCCTCATTTGTTTCATATTAATAGTTATTAGGTAGTGGTTAAGTTTAGATTTTGGGTAGGATTAGGTATGCAGAATAAGATCATAAACAGCCAATATCTTAATAAAATGGAGCTAATTAGTTATTAGTGTATTATATATAATACCTTTATTTATATATATATATATATATATATATATATATATATATATATATATATATATATATATATATATATATATATATATATATATATATATAATTAATTTATGCATGCATACATTTTTACAACATATCTTGACTCCATCACCTTCTCAACACATTATTCTTTCTTATAAATCCAGAAATCATGTAACATTGCCTAATTTTATAGAACCAGCAAAATCTTAGTAAAACAAATCATAAATATTTAATAGATCACCCATTGTGTTGTCTGTTCAAGATTTGTGTCTCTTAATTTCATGTTTTTATGCTCCTGCAGACTGTTTTATGTTCCTGCGGCCGGCACCGTTTACCTGATGAAAGTATCATTCCTCATCTTTATATCCCGGTTTCTAAAAATAACCCTGAATGTTTTCTTTTTGCCGGACTGAGTTTGTGTGTGCGTCTCTAAGCCGATGCGGCGGAGAGATCAAATAAATCCACCTGAGAGCCACTGCACACTCCATCGCCTTATTTATTACCGGCTTTTTCCACATCATCATATTTCACACTGTCACGTTATGGATTTTAATTTTATTTGGAGCGCTAAACGGCGGACAAACAGATGCGCTGGGAGATAGAAAGGTGGAAGGGAGAAGGGAAGCGCTTGAGCGATGTTGGCTTCCTCCGAATGTGACGAATCATGGCTGTGTAATAATAGCATAAGTCATGGAAGATAGCGATCATCTTCTTTTCTCTCTTGCTGTTTCTCAGGCCTGTGTGTTCACGTGTGCCGTATGTCTGATGTATATTGTTGTGTGTTTTGCAGATGGTATCAGTGTAACAGGTTTGCCTGTTTCCAGCCCGCTAAGGCAGGTCTTAAAGCCACGCGCTGAAAATAAAACAGCCGCCACTGACGCCAACAAGAACGAGTACAATCATGTCAAGGTAAGAGCTACATAAACACACACACATACACGCAAACAGACACACATGCATATTTGTTTCACTGTTTTAGTGAGGATATTACATAGACTTCTATTGGTTTTATATCAGGTTAATGATACTTTCAAATGGCATACCCGTAGCCCTGAACACAACCTGAAGTATCATCACATACTAATAACATGTTCTGAATGATTTATAAGCACTTTTAATTAGTGAGAACCAGAGAAATGTCTTCACTAATTTGTCTTTTTGATTTCTCACTATAAAAGTGAGGCTATTTAGGCACTATATAACAAGTATAACTAAACACAAGTATAACTGGACCTGTAAACACACACTCGCACGCAAACACAGACACACATCTTTGTTTCACTGTTTTAGTGAGGATATTACAACAATTTTCCATTGGTTTTATATCTGGTTAATGATACTTTCAAATGGCATACCCGTATCCCTGAGCACAACCCGAAGTATCAACAGATACTAATAACATGTTCTGGCTGATTTATAAGCACTTTTAATTAGCGAGGACCAGGAAAATGTCATCACTAGTTGGTATTTTTGATATTTTACTGTATAAGTGAGGATATTTGGGCGCTATTCATTCATTCATTTTCTTGTCGGCTTAGTCCCTTTATTAATCTGGGGTCGCCACAGCGGAATGAACCGCCAACTTATCCAGCACGATTTTACGCAGCGGATGCCCTTCCAGCCGCAACCCATCTTTGGGAACTGTCACGGTTCAGGAAGGATGAGGGAGCGAGAACCCAAATGCAACATAAGATGGCTTTTTTTTTAATAAAAATAAAACAAAAAGACAACAAAAACCACCCCGAGGGGGGAAAAACATAACTATAACACAAAATGGTAGACAAACTTGGCTGGGCTGGCAAGACAGGAGCAGGAACAAGGGGGAGAATAGACGGACTGGACAAGGCGATGAACGATGACGAACTGGCACAGGACAGCAGACATGAGGAGATTTTAAGCTGAAGTAAATTAACACAAACAGGTGAACATGATAAGCTAATAATGGGTTAACAAGGAGGGTAGGGCTAGACAATACAATACTAGAACACGCAGCCAATGAGAGAACTCATTAACCGCGTGTTCTCAAGACAACACAGAAGCACACCACAAAAAGCACGCGGTCACAATGTAAACATCCAACCACGTGCTTAGACAACACCAACAGACGCAAGACACGAGCACACGATAGATGAACACCTTACCGTGCGCTCACACATAAGCACCGCGCATGCTTCATCCCACAAGGTGTGACCCTGTAAACCATCTTAATAGAGTCCAACTAAGTCCAACTAAGTCATACCCATGTCATTATGCAACTTTGTACCCCTATAAACCACACATACAGAGACACACACTAATTGTTTTCCTGCTCATGTTCTGTTCTAAAGCTGCATTAATCATGATTACTGATCAGCACTTGTTAGTACACTATATAGATATGATGCTGTTATGCTGGTTTTAATTGTGATGTCACACTGGAAATGCACCGCCCATCTTAAAGTCGGTTAGAAACCAAAATGTACAGTGTTTATTTTGCTAGCGTACGTTGCTTTTCTTTAGGTGAACAATTAATCCATGCAAGTTAATCCACCTAAAGAAAAATATGTTTTGATAATCGTCAGTTTGACGACTTCAGCCACAATATTTTTAACCACACCCCTCTTTCTGTTAGTTTGCTATGAGGGAATGATGTGTAAAAAGAAAGCCCCACCCCTTAATCAATAATCATTTTAGTTGGAAGTACATCAAGATACTAGACCAGGCATGGGCAAACTTGATCCTGGAGGGCCGGTGTCCCTGCAGACTTTTGCTCCAACCCTAATCAAACACACCTGCCTGCAGCTTTCTAGTGATCTTGAAGACACTGATTAGTGTGTTCAGGTGTGTTTGACTAGTGTTGGAGCAAAAGTCTGCAGGGACACCGGCCCTCCAGGATCAAGTTTGCCCATCCCTGTACTAGACTAGACGAAACTTCCTTTTGTTTGGTGTACCTTGCATGTAGCTGATGCCATTGTGAGCGTTTATACTTCTGTGTTCTGTCTTTGCTGCTCTGCAATAATAATTCTGAAGCTCTAGTTGTTTTTTTTGTTCCACAGTGTCACGTTTTTTGCCATTGTTTTCTGGTTTACACCCACGTAAGCGGGAACTTATGTACAGCAAACAAAAGTATCCATCTTTAGCTCTTCCATGGGACTTGAAATGCTCATGGCTCGCTACAGCCCCACAGCTTTCAGCCCCGCCCACACTCATCACCACTACCAAGCCAACCAATCACAGGTCTTATGCTCTGCATTGTTGCAATGTGTAATTATATTTTTGAAAGGTGCACGAAGGGTCCTAATGCATGCACTTGATGCAGAACTATAAACCCTTACAGGTTTAATTTTTTGGGGGGGCATCTGCTGATATTGAAGTATGTCTCTGTCCGTAGTGCTGATTATTTATTTATTTATTTATTTGCTCAGTTTTATTTATATTGTGTTTTGTGTGTCTGTCCGTGGTGGTGAATATATGTGGTCATATGATGATTTTGCTGGTGTGTGTGTGTGTGTCTGTATGTGGTGCTGAATATATGTGGTCATAGGATGATTTTGCTGAAGTGTGTGCCTCTGTCCGTGGTGCTGAATATGTGGGGTTATGTGATGATTTTGCTGAAGTGTGTTTACCTGTCCGTGGTGCTGAAGTGTGTGATAATTTTGCTGAAGTGTGTGTGTGTGTGTGTGTGTTTGTGTCTCTATCCATAGTGCTGAAGTTGTTTTGTTCGTCTCTGAGTATATTTAGCTGAAGTTTGTGTCTCTGTCCATGTTTTCTGTGCGTGGTGCACATAATTGAAGTGACACATTTTCTTTTCTTATCTCAATTCTATTTTGGCTTTGTTGTTTTTAAATTAAAACTTTTATTTAATCCTGTTTTTAACTGCTATAAGTCAATAAATAGCTTAAGTTGGGTTGTATTATCATTTTTAATTAGCTTGAGTTTCAGGGGAAAATATCTACAGACCGTTAGATAAAGATTTGTTTACTTGACAAGGAAACTGGCATGCAAACGTATGGTAATGAGCCTGTTTTTTTTATTTTATTATATATGTTTTTGTTGGAGGTAATTTAACTAACGTTAATTATATTTCTGATTAAAATTCACAACAAGAGACAAAATGAACCTTATTCAATCAGACATATTTGTTTCACCTATTAGCAAACAATATTCTTGCTTTACGCTGCTTTCCAAATTAGAATGTTAATTTGAAAAGGCAAGAAAACGGTTGCTTAATTAAATTATCTATGCTTTTTTATAAGCAATGTACCCATTCATTCATTCATTCATTCATTCATTTGTTTATTCATTCCTTCTTTCGATCGTTCATTTGTTTGTTCACTCATTCGTTTGTTCACTCATTCGTTCATTCATTCATTCATTCATTCATTCATTCATTCATTCATTCATTCATTCATTCATTCATTCATTTGTTCATTTGTTTGTTGGTTTGTTTGTTCGTCCATTCATTCATTCATGTAGTTTGGCAGTACATCAATAGCACTTGGACTTCATTATGCATTATTTTTTTACTTTTTATTCATTACAAATTTAATCATTTGCATTCATTCATTCACTTGTTTGTTCTTCCGTTCATTTATTCATTTTTGGTATTCTGTTGGATTAGAGTATTTAAATTTTTATTAACATATCTGTTCATTTCTTTGTTTGTTTTGTTAGATTATATGTAATATATCAAATTTTATTTGACTTTTTCTTCATATCTGTTCATTTCTTTGTTTGTTTTGTTAGATTATATGTAATATATCAAATTTTATTTGACTTTTTCTTCATATCTGTTCATTTCTTTGTTTGTTTTGTTTCTTTGTTTTGTTAGATTGTTTGTTTTTTCTTTATTTCTTTATCTGTTTATTAAATTTTGTTGTATGTTTGTCTGTTTTTTTATTTTATTTTATTTAGTTTTACTTTTTAATTGCTAATGAAGCATCACCTGAAAGACTGCTCACTCTGATGCTGCCTTGAAAGTCATTCACTAGCAAATTGTTTGCCATGTGAAAGGCTTTGGGTTTTTTTTCAGGCAAAAATTTCTATATTCCTCAAAAACAAGACCAGCTTACTTGACAAGCAATATACATAAGTAAAAATAGGAAGACCTAAATAAATAATTAATCAATCAAAAAAAAAAAAGAAAAGTTAATGAGGTTTGTGTTTAAAATACACAACAAGAGACAAAATAAACTTCAAATAATGTTTCCCTGACAAACCAATTTCCAAATTAGAATGCTAAATTGAAAAATTGCAACAAATTGCACATGAATTTAGCCAGCAATGTGCCTATTAAAAAAAAGAAAGAAAGAAAAAAAACTGTGTGCAATTTTTCAGCACATGAGTAGCACTGGGACCTCCAGCCTCAGGATGGGCCCCCAGCGACCCTCTGTCCTCCAGCCACAAAATCACTGAGACTGACAATCCATCGGCCTCCATCCGTCCTGTCATCACTGCATAATTCAGTGGCATTTCCGGCAGAAAGAAGGAGTTCGGCGGGGCCAGAGAATACAGATGCATCCTGAACACATACCAGACCAACAGGGAGACGCTGGAAAAGTAATGAGAGGAGAAACAGTGTTGAGTGACAGGATGAATGTTTGAATCATGACGAGCTGAAGGGAATCACTTCTGCTGCCTCACAGGAAGTGTCTTCACTCACTTGCCCTTTCATAACCCTATCTGCTATCTGTCCACTAGCAGAGACAGAGAAGCGTGCTGCATCACAATTTGAATACTATTTGTCCGAAATAACATTCTAAAAAATAATTAGTATGCATTTATATTGAATAAGTTTTCTTAAGTTATCTGTGTGCTAATTTTGACCAGAAGTTTGTTGCTGAATGAAATTGTAAATATACTTTCGGTAAGCATTGCACCAAACTGTTAGTTCGTTTGTTTGTTCGTTCGTGCGTTCATTCGTTCGTTCGTTGTTCGTTCGTTCGTTTGTTCGTGCGTGCGTCCGTCCGTCCGTGCATTAGTTCGTGCGTGTGTTTGTGCGTGCCTGCGTGCGTTCATTTGTTCGTTTGTTCGTGCGTTCGTTCGTTCATTCTGAAAAATAATTAGTGGGCATTTATATTGAATAAGTTTTCTTAAGTTATCTGGATGGTGTGCTATTTTGACCTGAAAATCATAAAGTTTGACCAGAAGTTTGTTGCTAAATGAAATTATAAATATACTTTCGGTAAGCATTGCACCAAACAGTTCGGTCTTTCGTTCGTTCGTGCATTCGTTCGTTTTTTTGTTCATTTGTTCGTTCCTTCGTGCGTGTGTGCGTGCATTCGTTCGTGCGTGCGTGCTTGTGTTCATTTGTTCATTTCTTTGTGCGTTCGTTCGTTCATTCTGAAAAAAAAATTATCTGGATGGTGTGCTATTTTGACCTGAAAATCATAAAGTTTGACCAGAAGTTTGTTGCTGAATGAAATTATAAATATACTTTCGGTAAGCATTGCACCAAACAGTTCGTTCGTTTGTTCGTTCGTTCGTTTGTGCGTTCGTTCGTTCGTTCGTGCGTGCGTGCGTGTGTGCGTCCGTCCGTCCGTCCGTCCGTGCATTAGTTCGTGCGTGTGTTCGTGTGTGCGTGCGTGCGTTCATTTGTTCGTTTGTTCGTGCGTTCGTTTATTCTGAAAAATAATTAGTGGGCATTTATATTGAATACGTTTTCTTAAGTTACCTGCATGGTGTGCTATTTTGACCTGAAAATCATAAAGTTTGACCAGAAGTTTGTTGCTAAATGAAATTATAAATATACTTTCGGTAAGCATTGCACCAAACTGTTCATTCGTTCATTCGTGTATTCGTTCGTTCTTTTGTTCATTCGTTCATTCCTTCATGCGTGTGTGCGTGCATTCGTTCGTGAGTGCGTTCGTGCGTGCATGCTTGCGTTCATTTGTTCGTTTATTTGTGCGTTCATTCGTTCATTCTGAAAAATAATTAGTGGGCATTTATATTGAATAAGTTTTCTTAAGTTATCTGGATGGTGTGCTATTTTGACCTGAAAACCAGAAAGTTTGACCAGAAGTTTGTTGCTAAATGAAATTATATATATACTTTCGGTAAGCATTGCACCAAACTGTTCGTTCGTTTGTTCGTTCGTTTGTTTGTTCATTTGTTTGTTCGTTAGTGCGTTCGTTCGTTCGTGCATTCGTTCGTTTGTTCGTTCGTTCGTTCTTTCTTTCTTGCGTGTGTGCGTCCGTCCGTCCGTGCATGCATTCGTTTGTGTGTGTGTTCGTGCTTGCGTCCGTGCAATTATTTTCACTGTTCGTTTATTCGTTCATTCGTTTGTTCATTCTGAGAAATAACTAGTGGGCATTTATATTGAATAAGTTTTCTAAAGTTATCTGGATGGTGTGCTATTTTGACCTGAAAACCAGAAAGTTTGACCAGAAGTTTGTTGCTGAATGAAATTATATATATACTTTCGGTAAGCATTGCACCAAACTGTTCGTTTGCATCCCAATCATCACAAATACTGCACAAGACCTATTGGAACCCACATTGACCCAAGATTCTCACAGAAATCAGTCAAGTTTGATGAAGGAAAAATCATGGTTTGGGGTTACATTCAGTATGGGGGCGTGCGAGAGATCTGCAAAGTGGATGGCAACATCAACAGCCTGAGGTATCAAGACATTTGTGCTGCCCATTACATTACAAACTACAGGAGAGGGCAAAGTCTTCAGCAGGATAGCGCTCCTTCTCATATTCAGCCTCCACATCAAAGTTCCTGAAGGCAAAGAAGGTCAAGGTGCTGCAGGATTGGCCAGCCCAGTCACCGGACATGAACATTATTGAGCATGTCTGGGGTAAGATGAAGAAGGCATTGAAGATGAATCCAAAGAATCTTGATGAACTCAAGGGAGTCCTGCAAGAACGTTGTCACTGTGAATATAAACTATTTGTAGATCAACCTAATTATTTAAACTTATGTGTTTCAATTATTTTCAACGGAAGTTCCCTAAATAAAAGTACAAACATTTTAACCACAGAATTCACGCAATGATTGACAGGCTATGTAACTAAGCAACAGAACACTCTTAATGTTGCATGTCTCAAAGCTCTGGTCTACTCTTCTGTCATGCTCTCAAAAGTGTGTACTTTTTACTTCACACAATAAACGCATGCTTTTAGGACGGTGTATAATTAGGTGAGCTAGGACGCAGCGGTGGTCTCCCGGCCATCACTATCTCCACACCCCTAAAGCGGATTATAGGTGAGAAGTAGGAGACTTCCAGTACAGTCTTTCTTTCTAGTTGTCCCAGCTGGAATGTGGAGCGATAACAGATAAAGAAAGAGTCCTGTCTTTCTGCACCAACACAATGAAAGATGGGATTGAGGCTGTTGGAGAAAGAAGATTAGAGTCAGATACTTGACAGAGTACAGTGAAAGTCAGAATTATTAGCCCCCCTTTGAATGTTTTTTTCTTTTTTAAATATTTCCCAAATGATGTTTAACAGAGCAAGGAAATTTTCACATTATGTCTGATAATATTTTTTCTTCTGGAGAAAGTCTTATTTATTTTATTTCTGCTAGAATAAAAGCAGTTTTTCATTTTTTAAACACAATTTTAAGGTCAAAATTATTAGCCCCTTTAAGCTATATTTTTTCGATAGTCTACAGAACAAACCATCATTATACAATAACTTGCCTAATTACCCTAACCTGCCTAGTTACCCTAATTAACCTAGTTAAGCCTTTAAATGTCACTTTAAGCTGTATAGAAGTGTCTTGAAAAATATCTAGTCAAATATTATTTACTTTCATCATGGCAAAGACAAAATAAATCAGCTATTAGAGATGAGTTATTAAAACTATTGTGTTTAAAAATGTGTTGAAAAAATCCAGAAATTAGGGGAAAAAGTAAACAGGGGGGCTAATAATTCTGACTTCAACTGTAAATATATAAAAAATTCTAAATGAGGGTAAAAATAGTGATTCTTCTTTAATAAAATGTATCTAATAGTCATAGAAATTTGTATAAATACATTTATTTACTTATATATTTATAACATTCCTTTCCTTTAAAGCTACCTAAATTATTGAATTGTACAGTATGCTTAACTGCATTACTAACAAAAAAATCTAAATTAGATGGTTCACATCAAATGAAAATGCTTGTTTCATTATTTTTTATTTTGCTACTTGTAAAAGGTACAATTTAAATGAATAAAAATATTTTATATGTTGATGTTATATAGTTTATCCCATGTCACACATTTTCAGTATTAAACTGTATGACTTATGTATTATTATATATATTTGTTTACATAGAAATGCTTGACATGCGTTTTCAAAATCAGTAAAAATTAATTCACAATTTCTAGTCTATTTTACTATCTTAGCTAAAGTGTAAAATTTATGTAATTACATTTAAATAATGTAGTGTTTTTTTTTAGGAATATATGATTAGCCTGCTTATTTACCCCCCAAAACAGAAAAGGAAAAAGCCTGTGCCTCAGAAATGTCAAATACTTTACTCTGGGTATGTGCCGTTACACGTTTCAGATGACAAATCCACTAGAGGGCGCTGTCTACTTTTTTTATGAATCTAAAATGCATTGCTTAAGGTAGGTTTTGTTGTACGTTTCAGATACGCATCCCCTTTTTTACACGCTTGTTGTACAGATCCGCTAACAAACCACTGACTTAAACCCTTCCCTAAACCCAACCCAAAGTGTTTTCTAAAGCAAAAGTAAAAAATAAATGCATTGATTTTATCTCTTTTGTGGAAATGTGCTTCAACGGACTGTGCAAAGTGAGCTACCAAGCAAAAGAGTTGTCCATATGGAGACAGTTAGGACAACTTATATTGTTATAAGGCATAGACACCGTTATGTTGTTTTGTGGTATCTGTTGTCATGCAAAAAACTACATGAAAAAATATTTTATTCAATTGAAATATCATTAAGCATTAAGCATGTAGTGTTCATTTTACCCCGAAACTTCAATCAAATGTTTGTTTTATTATGTTTTTGCAGTTTCACAGAAAAATATAGACTGAAGCACGTATTTCCAATGAGTCTGTGTGGCATGTTTTTATTAAAGCCACACGAGTTGTTGCATCCACTAAAATAGCTGTTGGATCCAATTCCATAGGTGCCAAATCTGGGTTTGCCATGTTCCAGCACAAACAGAAAAGTCTACAACCTTCCTCTTGGAAAGACTTGTTTGATACACCTGCAAAACTCGTAGTTTTATCCTCTCAGTTTTACTATCAAAACATGCATCAGTCTGCGGAGAGATACAAAGACTGCTAAGCGCTCCTGCCGAGGGCTGTTTCTTTAAAGATGAGCAGCAGTGATTCACTGGATTTCTCAACTGCTAGTTTGTAGCTCTGTTTTATGCACATTTTGGAATATTGCATATAATTATTATTAATGGCGGCATGGTGGCTCAGTGGTTAGCACTGCTGCCTCACAGCAAGAAGGTCGCTGGTTCCCGCCTGGGTCAGTTGGCATTTTTGTATGGAGTTTGCATGTTCTCCCCGTGTTGCTGTGGGTTTCCTCTTGGTGCTCCGGTTTCCCCCACAGTCCAAACATATGCACTATAGGTGCAGGAATGTATGGGTGTTTCCCAGCACTGGGTTACTGCTGGAAGGGCATCCGCTGCGTAAAACATATGCCAGAATAGTTGGTGGTTCATTCCGCTGTAGTGACCCCTGATAAACAAGGGACTAAGCCAAAGAAAAATGAATGAATGAATGAAAATTCTTAATGGAAAACCAGAGATCCACCCAGTAGAACAAGGATGTCAAACTCAATTCCTTGAGGGCCGCAGCCCTGCACAGTTTAGTTTCAACCCTAATTAAACACACCTGATCAAACTAATTGAGTCCTTCAGGCTTGTTTGAAACCTACCAGTATGTGTGTTGAAGCAGGGTTGGAACTAAACTGTGCAGGGCTGAGCCCTCCAGGAATTGAGTTTGACATTGCTGCAATAGAACATTCAATTAAATTAAAAACAGAAGTAATGGGTACAAAATCAGGATTGAAACATGTCTGAGACAGTCATATTTGACCAAAATTGTACATTTCTTTTTGGTGCGCCATTTATTTTTGGCTGTGGTATATTCCAAACTAATGCAATATTGTCCAGTAAGTAGTTTTCAAGATCAAATGCATGGTTAAAAAAAAATCTGAAAAAATTACACTGAAAAAAACATCAGCTGTGGTTGCCAGAACTTTACTGTTAAAAATACAATAGAAACTATAAAATAATTTTATACATTTTACAGTAAACTACCGTATTTCATAATTTTTTTATACACTAAAAAATGCTGGGTTATTTAGACCCAAATTTAGTAAAATATGGAGTAACACAAACATTGAGTTAAATTTTGTACTATTAATTTAATAAAAAAAAAAATATAATAACTAAGTAGTTAGTTCCTATTAGTCCAACTCAGGCTCATTATTGATTCGTACTCCTTTATACATTTTTCCCCAGGAGCTACGTTTTTTGCAGTTTTTGTTTTGCGAAGCTGCGGTGTACACTTTCTAGATCTCAAATTTCACTCACAAGTGCCATTCGTGCCTGCTGTTCTCATGTAAATCCACCAGAGGCTGCTGCGACTGACTGACTGACTGAGTGACTGACCGATTGACTGAACGACCGACTGACCGACTGACCGACTGACTGACTGACTGTCCGACTGATCCCCCATAACACCAGCTTCCCTAAACCCAACCAATAGTGTCTTCAAAAGCACCGATTGTCATTCTGCCCCGTAGCATTCGTTTTAAAGACAAAATGCAGCAACACGTAGCTCTGGCTACAAAGGCGTATACGTAGATTGCTAAGTGACCATGAACCGTTTTCTCAGAAAATGACAAGCTGACAAAACATTGCTGCAGCTCTGATACAAATTTTATTTATGGAGAAAATGAAAAAGCACTGCAGTGTTTGTCTGAGATAGTTAGATCCAATCCCAATTCTATTTTTGTACCCCTACCCCTTGGCCCTTGAAACAGGCCCTGAGAAATGTGACAGCTCTACAACACCAGCACACATCATCATATGTCATCACAATCTCTATATGTCCTATACTTATGCTAAAAAGGCAATGATGGTCCAACATTCCTGACCATTATCACCAATAAAGCCTAGAAAAACAGGGCATCAGTGTATTGTAAACTGATAGGTTCAAATATTTCTTTCCAGTTATCAAAGAAATAATTTGTTAATTCATTTTGGTTTTGTGGCTATTACATTGTTTTAAATTCAAAATTCTAATATATACATCAGTGTAAATCCTATGAATGGTGGAAAAACATATTTCTGTAATTGTGTACCTGGGTCTCCACTTTTGCCATGGCCTCTTTTGGCTTTAATAAACATTGAGGTTGGTTTTATATTTGCACATTCTGACTTTCTCCTTAATAATATAAATTCATAAAGTTATTATTTGCCAACTCTAAATAGCGAAATCATATTAGCAGCCAATAACTATCGAAGTACAACATTGTTCACAGTCAAATAAAGTTGTTTTCAAGTCTTGCAGGTTATTTCAGACCGAATATTCAGAGTACTGCGGTAAACAATATAGGGAGTGTGTCACAAGTTGTCACTGAACGAATGTGGGAAAAATAAAACAAACTTTACCTCTATTTAACAAACTTATCCCTCAGGTTTTTCAAACTTTTTAACAAAAACTTTCCACCTTTCCCACGGCTGTTGCAATTTCTAGCCAAGAATTACTGATCATCAGGTTATCTCTATGATCACGGATCATAAAGATGTCTGTAGTCGTACTGTTTCAGACAAAATCTCTTCAAAGTGATTCATATTCAACTCAAATCAAACGCGGCGCCGCGCGAACAGTTCGCTCGAGTCTCAAAAAAAGCCATGCGCACTGCCAGCCGAAATGATGTTGCGCGCACCCAAAGCGAACTTCCGCTAACACCGCAATGACGTCACATTCGCCGTGCGCACTCAAGCGAACTAGCGGACGCGTCGAGTATAAACCAGGCTTAAAGCCGCCATCATTTGCGATCTCCAGATTTGTTGACATGGCTTGCGGATCTATTCCTTGGCAGTTCGTGGGTCCTTCACTGCACCTTTTTTTTCTCTTTTATATTAAAACGTAATATGTTTATTATCTTGATCGATAAACAATTAGTGAAAAGCATTTTAAAATGCACTAGGTTTTCAAATAAATGTAAATTTTTTTTATTAAATTCTGTAATCTTCTGTAAGGGAAGGGTTTACTCTCATTAGTGTCATAACTGCTATTAAAAAAGTATCAATTTAAGTTAATAAATGCACATTTCAGAGGGGGTGTATTTTATGGCAGGGGTAAAGGTGTCAGCACGCAGTGAGTTTTGGAAGTCGACAAAACTAATTAAAAATATATATATATATTTATAAATAAATGGGGGCGTGGCTTGGGGCATTGGGGCGGGGTAAAAATTTTCCCTCTAAGCTAAAACCAAAAGTTAGCTGCCCTGAAATAAAAGATTTTTCAGAATAAAAGATCATTCAGACAATAAATAAATCAAAAGTAATTGATGATTTCTTGTTGGGGGAGGGGGGTGGGGGTGGGGGGGGTGCAGCCCAGGGGTTGGGAACCACTGCCCTAAAGCATAGTAGGATACTTTAAACTCACTCTGTAAATTATAATATATGGGTTTCTACATTAGTTGCAATAGATTTGCACAAATTAGTGCAGTTTATTTTCGTACCGATATCGAACTGTGCTTGACTCCACATGAACTGAAACTTCCTTGATGCACACTCAAATTTCTGGTGTTAAAAAGCGTTATTGTGCTTGTCCTACATGCTTTCTCTTCTCTATATTTTCCTTGTGTTCTGTGGTGGAGGTGTTGAAAACAGCCCTGTTCCCTCATCCAGACGGTTGAAGAAGCATTTTAATAATTCGTGAGACGCCGCCGGAGGGAGAGGGAATCGATAACGCTGTGTTTTGAGTTGAGTTCAGTAGATTAATGAGTGTGTTTTTCTGGCAGTCTGGAAGCAGAGCGTCACGTATGACCCCTGACGTTACAGCACAACACACTCGCCACAGATCCTGCGGGCACACACTCTTAAATTAAGCCGTTTGCTTTCTGCACGCTCTGCTGCGCTCCTGAGCAGCCGTCGTCTGTTCACACACACATAAGTGTAGTATATTTTGTCATTTAGCCTGGTGATTAGTTTGTTTACTTGTTTTGAGCATGTAAAGGAAATGAAAAGCAGTCTTTCCCCCATCAGCGGCTGATATCCGGAGCTGCTTTATTGAAGACGAGCTCAAACGTTCAAAGCAAATGATCTGCAGGATTTGTGTATTCTGACACCGCTGATCTGGCTATCCATCTTCACACACACACACGCACGCACGTGCACACACACACACTCACGCACATGCACACGCACGTTTGTTTTTGTGAAGTGGGTACATTACATAGGTTTCCATTCATTTTGTACTGTTCAAACCGTATCTTGTATTGCCCTCACTCCACCCTACCCCTAAACCCAACCATCACAGGAGACTATGTGCAGGTTTACTCTCTGAAAAAACTCATCCTGTGTGATTTATAAGCTTTTTGAGAAATGAGGACGTCAGCAATGTCCTCGTATTTCACTTCCTTTTTGTAATACCTGTCTCATACCTATGTCATTATACAGATTTGTGTCCTGACATGTCACAAAAACACGTACACATACACACACTGTTTAGGGGTTAGTTATATAAAAATATTGTCTGTTTATAAATGTGTTTCAGTGGTTTGAGATGTGAAATCCAGTCTGTCAGATGTCGTTCTGCATTTATAGACTTACGATCCTTACCTCGGACACTTTTTCTGGAATTTGCCACTGACTCTGATGTATCTATGGTTGTTAGATAAGAAATACCTTTCATTCTGGGTATATCTAAAAAAAAATTTTTTTCCTCTCATTATATATCTGTTGTTTTAAATATCGTTTGAAAGGTAATATTCATTCATTCATTCATTCATTCATTCATTTATGTTATACCGCTTTTCCGGGGCCGGGTCTTAGCAGTCTTAGGAGAGAACCCCAGACTTCCCTCTCCCCAGATACTTCCTCCAGCTCCTCCAGGGGATCCCGAGGTGTTTCCAGGCCAGCCGAGAGACATAGACCCTCCAGCGTGTCCTGGGTCTTCCCCGAGGCCTCCTCCCGGTGGGACATGCCTGGAACACCTCCCTAGGTAGGTGTCCAGGAGGCATCCAAAACAGATGCCCGAGCCACCTCAGCTGACTTCTCTCGATGTGGAGGAGCAGCGGCTCTACTCCGAGCTCCTCCCGGGTGACAGAGCTCCTCACCCTATCTATAAGGGTGCACCCTGCCACTCTGCGAAGGAAACTCATTTCGGCCGTTTGTGTCCGAGAGCTTATCCTTTCAGTCATGACCCAAAGCTCATGACCATAGGTGAGAGTAGGAACGTAGATTGACCGGTAAATCGAGAGCTTTGCCTTTCGGCTCAGCTTCTTCTTTACCAAAACGGACTGGTACATTGACCGCATTACTGCTGCCACTGCACCAATCCGCCTGTCAATCTCACGCTCCATCTTTCCTTTACTCGTGAACAAAACCCCAAGATACTTGAAATGCTCCACTTGGGGTAAGGACTTTCCTCCAACCTGGAGATGGCAAACCAACTTTTTCCGGTGGAGCACCATGGGCTTGGACTTGGAGGTGCTGATTCTCATCCCAGCCGTGTCACACTCGGCAGCAAACCACTCCAGTGCATGCTGAAGGTCCATGCTCAATGAAGCCAACAGAACAACATCGTCTGCGAATAACAGAGATGAAATCCTGTGGTCCCCGAACCGGACCCCCCCAGCCCAAGGCTGTGCCTTGAAATTCTGTCCATAAAAATTATGAACAGAATTGGTGACAAGGGGAAGCCCTGTCGGAGTCCAACATGCACTGGAACAAGTCTGACTTATTGCTGGCAATGCGAACAAGGCTCCTACTCTGTTCATACAGGGACAAGATGGCCCTTAACAGAGCGCCTCTGACCCCACACTCCCAGAGCACCCTCCACACAATGTCACGAGGGACACGGTCGAATGCCTTCTCCAAGTCCACAAAACACATGTGGACTGATTGGGCTTACTCCAATGAACCCTCGAGCACCCTGGTGAGGCTATAGAGCTGGTCCCGTGTACCACGGCCTGGACGAAAACCGCATTGTTCCTCCTGGATCCTAGGTTCAACTAGGTTGAAAGGTAATAATACATCCAAAAAATGTTCCATAACTTTAAGAACATAAAACATTGAGAAACATTTGACTTGCGTTTAAAGCACTGCTCTCTGCCTTTGCATATTTATCCAACTGATTGACTTTGCAGTGATATGAGACTTGCACTGGCACCCACACACACACACACAACCTTACAAAGACACTCAGAACACATTTAAAAACACATCCACCCTCAAAAACACACACAATACATCAGTAAGACACAATAAACACCAGACCTGACCAGTACCAGCTCTAATGACAGAGAAGACACTGCAGGTTTTGGTTAGTCTGGTAATTATAAGTATTTAGATGTCTCCAGCATGTCTTTTCCGAAAGCTAGGTAACAGTGCACGAGTATGTCTCATTCCTGCTGATGCCACCCTGTATAAACCCATGAAAATGCCACACTCGCCAGTTGCTAAGATACCATTGTACGCTTTGTGCCACTGTAGGCACTTAAAGTTGGAACAAACAAACATACACACATACACAACTGTGTGTGCGCTTTCTAACACACACACACACACACACACACATGCACAAGTACCAAATAAAGCATATACATGTTAAACACACACACACAGACAGCGCAGTGTTGCTAGCGTTTCCATGGCGACGCAGATGGTGCGCTCAGAGTCTCGGTGGAGCTTCGCTCTTTATTTTAAGACCTGCCGCTTTTAGTTTTGGTTTAACGTCTGTCTAAAACAGCCGTCCGTCTGCTGATTGGCTGAAACAGAAATGTCAGCGCATGTTTTTAGCAATTTGTTATTTTTGTCCTCTTGAGATTCACTTTGAAGCGCTAGTCAGGTTTCTGCAGTAAAAAAAAAAATGTTTTAATTTAGTTTTTCCTTGAGCATTTTCCATCATCTTTCTGACAGAATTAAATGCTTTGTTTTCTGCTAAAGTGATTTTAGGGAACTCTTTACTTACATGCAAATTGAGCAAGTGTTTCGCTTAATATCATTCATTCATTTTCTTTTCGGCTTAGTCCCTTTATTAATCAGGGGTCGCCACAGCGGAATGAACCGCCAACTTATCCAGCATATGTTTTACGCAGTGGATGCCCTTCCAGCTGCAACCCATGACTGGGAAACACCCATACACTCTCATTCACACACATATGGACAATTTAGCTTACCCAATTCACCTATTGGAGACTCTTATGTCTTGCCAGTCGGATGTGAAAGCCTGGTTATCTTTGAACTTTCTAGATTTTAATGAGAGTAAAACTGAAAACATTTTGTTTGGCCCATCACAATTCTTCTAGGATACCAACAGTAGGGGCGTACTCACACTATGCTATACGAACCGTGCCCAAGCCCGTTTCCCGGATCGTTTGAGAAGTGTGAGTGCTCTGAATTTGGCTCAGGTGCGGTTAACTTGGCCGGCCCTGGCCCGGTTGGAAGAGGTGTGCCAGAGCGCGGTTCACTTGGGCTTTGGCGCGGAACGCTTGCGTGTGAGTGCAAAACACACCTGAGCCCGAAACTGAAAGTGAGATGTGACTTTTAAGGGACTGTTTGATATGGATTAATTAGTCATTCATACTGTTCAATGAACGCAAACTGTCGTAGTTTATTAAATACGCAAACCCCTCACTGCACCTTCAGCAAACCGCCTAATTCCTGCAGCACGAGGAATTTATGATTGTTTATGAGCGTCAAAAGTGGCTGATCTGTTCTGCGAAGTATTTGACTGCGTGTCACCGCATCTCAAACGACTAAAACGATATAACTAAAGAAATCTCCACTGCGCTGAACGGAAGCGCTTACTGAACAGCGGATCATCGATGACGTAAGCCTGCCCGGGCCCAAATGTAATATGAATGCGGGCCATCGGGGGAGACGGGAGGGGGGACAAGCGTGCTTTGGCCCGGTTCAAGGCAACTGTACATAGTGTGAGTACGCCCTAAATCTTGGTAAATCAAGTTAATCTTTGACCCCTTGGGTAAAAAAATCTAGGTGTTATCTTTGATGATGACTTGAGATTTGATAAACAGATTAACGCAGTGGTCAAATCCTGCTTTTTTCTGCTCCGACTCTTAAAAAACACTCAAACCTATTTTATCTAGAAAAAAAATGTGAAAAAATACTTCATGCTTTCATTACTTCTAGATTGGACTACTGTAATTCACTATATTTTGGGATCAGTCAGACAACTTTATCCAGCTTACAGTTCAAAATGCTGCTGCAAGGCTTTTGTGGAATTATAAATGTATATAATCTAATTTCAAATGAACAATAATCTACATATAACTGAAAAGTTATATTCTTTGGTTTTTAATTATATCATTTCATTAACAGCCCAGCTATGAGAGACATTAAACCTTTATCTTTCTGACTACTGGCTGAGCCAGTGATGCAAATGCAACGGGCAGGCTTTCAATGACTCTGCCTTTGTCTTAGGGTGATACTTTCAGGCCAAAGAAACCCCTTTGTTGATTAACTTGTGTGGCAGGTATTCTAACACCTATATGCTGGTTAACCCAATACCTAATTAGCATGCTTTGTTTAGCCATCTCCCCTCCTCCTAAGAAGACAATATAGACAGGACATCTTTGTTTCAATGCAGACTTGTGATAAAACTAGCAGACTGCAGACCTCCAATAGGCTCCTGCAGACACACGGACTTCTTGACGACGCTGTATGACTGCAGATTAACCAACTCGTCTCAATAAAAGAATTCTGCTTGTTTCGAGTCTCCTGGACTGGGTTCTCTTCTATCCATCATTTATTTGTTTACAACACTTTTAACTGGTACCAAAAAATATGACCACATCACACCAGTCTTACGCTCTTTGCACTGGTTGCCTGTGCACTATCGAGTCACTTTTAAAATTCTTCTCTTGGTTTTTAAATCTCTAAATGGCCTGGCTCCTTCTTACCTGTCAGACCTGTTGACTGAACATCAGCCTGGTCGGTCTCTTCGGTCATCTAACCAGAGACTGTTATGCATCCCAAAGTCGAGGCTTGAATGCAGGGGTGACCGTGCTTTCGCAGTAGCTGGTCCTACCTTGTGGAATGCTCTGCCCCTCTGTATTAGGTCTTGATAATTTCTGTCTGTTTTTAAATGTAAGTTGAAAACTTACCTTTTTGATTTGGCATTTTATCAGTGAGAATTGTTTGTTTTAGTTCTAATAATTATCAGTGAGAATTGTTTATTTTAGCTATAATTTTATACCTTTCTCTTTGTGATTTGTATTGTGCAGCACATTGGTCAACCTTTCGTTGTGTTTAATAGTGCTATATAAATAAAATTGACGTTGACATTTACCTAAAATAAGGATTTAATTAATGCTTAACAGCTGCTGGCACGAAGTGTTTAAAAGCAACATTGACAGGAAAATATACATTTAGATTTCAAGGAAAATATCTTAATATTAAAAAGGAGTCATAAATTTGATCCTATCAATGTCATGCCTTTAAATAATGCAGCTTAGTTGTCTTTTTAATGATTAATGAAGGAATTATAATGCTTTGTTTTATTGTTTATCTTTATTTACAAATAACAGAGTATTTACAGCTAATATATAGGCTATTTCTGTCCGCTCACATCCCGTCTCTTTGTGCCCATAGTCCCAAACTGTGGTCATACCTAAAAAACACGTTCTTACTCCTTTAGAGCGGCAGCAGTACAAGGTGCGGCAGTAATGACCATATTAAAGTGTCACCTACTGTATAGCGCATGTCTTTGGACTTGTGGGGGAAACGGGAACACCCGGAGGAAACCCACGCTAACATAGGGAGAACCTGCAAACTCCACACAGAAACGCCAACTCACCCAGCCGATGCTCGAAATAGTGACCTTCTTGCCGTGAGGCGACATCGCTAGCCACTGCGCCATCGCGCCACACTTCCTAAATATCATTACAATTGAAATCATTTAATTCACAAATTCACAAGTCATTCTCCAGAAGATTTCAGAAGAATATTTGGTAACACTTTATAATAACTACACACTATCAATCATTTACTAAGCATTAGCATCTAGTGAATTCTTTATCTGGTAATAATTAACTCTACATTAATAAGCGTTAGTAAGCAGTTTATAACTGCAGCTACAAATCATCTATTCTTGACTTACAACCACATTTATAATGTGCTTAATAATTGTACTTTTATACTTTGTTAATGATTTACTTTTCATTACTAAATTCAGTATTGCATTATTAACAAACCAGTTGTATTTAAGAGTAGTCGATGGTTTTTAAGATAATCCAGAATGAGTTATTATCTAATTTTATGTCGTATTTTGACACTCCTGTTATTCAGCAATGTTTAAACTTTACAGTAATTTTACTTTTTAGATAAGATTGCAAAGATTATTGTTCATACTGAGCCTTTAATTGTCATTTATAAGTGATTTATAAAGCATAAACAGTCCTCACTTTAGATTAGGTCACAAACTGGATGAAATTGAGTTAATAAAGCATTTATTAACACACAAATTAACTATTAATAAATGCCTGAGTAATAAGATTTATAAATGTTAATTTCAATAGTTTAATAATCATTTACTAACTCATTCTGAATGGTAATAAAAAAACACCAACTATACTTAAATAACTGGTTTGTAAATAATGCAATGCTTAATTTAGTAATGAAAAATAAATCATTAACAAAGTATGAAAATACAAGTAGTAAGCACATTATAAATGTGGTTGTAAGTCAAGAATAGAGCATTTGTAGATGCAGTTATAAACTGCTTACTAACGTCTGTTAATGTAGAGGTAATGATTAACAGATAATGAGTTCACTATATGGTAATCATTAATAAATGGTTCATAGTGTGTAGTTATTATAAAGTGTTACCGAATATATTTTTCAGAAAATATAATTTTCCATCCAGAAAACATTACATTTAAAGAACAGAACAAAATTATATATTTTTTAATTATAATGAAGAAACTGATATTGCATATACAATACTCTACCTGACGAAAGTTTTGTTGCTGATTCCAGTTGTAGGATCAACAAATAATAACTTGACTGCTAGTTGAACATTTGGAAAAGTGGCAGAACTGTTGAACTGCATCCCAAACATCACCAATACTGCAGAAGACCTACTGGAACCTGCATAGAGCCAAGATTCTCACAGAAATCAGTCAAGTTTGGTGAAGAAAAAATCATGGTTTGGGGTTACATTCAGTATGGGGGCGTGCGAGAGATCTGCAGAGTGGATGGAAACATCGACAGCCTGAGGCATCAAGACATTTGTGTTGCCCATTACATTACAAACCACAGGAGAGGGCAAATTCTTCAGCAGGATAGCGCCCTCATACTTCAGCCTCCACATCAAAGTTCCTGAAAGCAAAGAAGGTCAAGGTGCTGCAGGATTGGCCAGACCAATCACCAGACATGAACATTATTGAGCATGTCTGGAGTAAGATGGAGGAGGCATTGAAGATGAATCCAAAGAATCTTGATGAACTCTGGGAGTCCTGCAAGAACGCTTTCTTTGCCATTCCAGATGACTTTATTAATAAGTGATTTGAGTCATTGCAGAGATGTATGGATGCAGTCTTCCAAGCTCATGATGGAGTCATACACAATATTCATTCCTTATCCACTGCAGCATGACTTTATATTCTACACATGTAACCAGCAGAGACAATGCCACTAACTAAAAGGCATTTTTTCAGTCAACAATGTATGTCCATCAAAGCCACACAAGCAGCCACTTTGGCCAAACATTTTCAGTTGCTGAAATTTTAACTACGATAACAAAAATTGCTAAATCAACAACAATATCGCATCTTTTTTCAGTATCGTGCAGACCTACTACTAACACAAGCCTTGTAAAGAAGGAAGTGAAATGCTTTAGGTTGTTTTTGGGAATGGGCTCCTGCACTGGGTTGAGTTCAGTGTGATGGACTCTGAGCGTGCGGGACTGAGATGAGCAGCTGGGGCATCAACACACAGATAAACGCTATGAAGAGTCCAGTCATGTGGAGAGAGGAGACACAGCGAGAGGAACAAACCCAGAAAGATGGAAGATCCATATCAGCAGCTGTGTGTGTGTGTGTGTGTGTGTGTGTGTGTGTGTGTGTGTGTGTGTGTGTGTGTGTGTGTGTGTGTGTGTGTGTGTGTGTGTGTGTGTGTGTGTGTGTGTGTGTGTGTGTGCGCGTGCCTGGCAGCTCATCTGTGAGATGATGTATGGCAGTTATTCTGTAGCTCTGACTACTGTGTAAGCACTTTCAGCAGCCAACCGCAGGGAAACACACACATACACACACACACACACACACACACGCACACACACACACACACACACACATACACTACAAATGGATTATTTTTTTCTGCGCTATTGATAGAGGGTTAAAGCACAGTGCATCCTTGTGTGTGTGTGTGTGTGTGTGTGTGTGTGTGTGTGTTGCACTCTGATACCATTACAAATCAAAACCCTTTCTGTTGTGGAATGGAAAATAAAAGCGCTTTACAATTCAGTGAGAAGTGATATTAGTTGCACACACAAAGAGCATGAAGAACTATTACTAGAGGAACTAATCCACGGCAAGAAATTAGTACTGCGTCAAAAGTGACCTTGTTTATATTGTCAGCAAACATATATGATCTTATTACGCATAACGCATCATTGCATATCACTGAAATATATATATATATATATATATAATGTCATTTTTGATTGAATAATAACCCTTTCATGTTGTCTTATATGGTGGAAAAAAGATACACTTAAAAATGATTTTGGCTTTATTTAATATTAATATTAACCTAAGGAAGGAAGGAAGAAGGAAAAGAAAAAAGGAAAAACAGAAGGAGGGAACTAAGAAAGCAAAACATGGAAAGAAAAATGAAGGGTAGGAATGAACAAAAAGCAAAGAAGAAAAGGAGAAGACAAAATGAAGGGAAGAAGGAAGTAATGGATTAAGAAAGGAAGCAAAGAAAGAAAGAAAGAAAGAAAGAAAGAAAGAAAGAAAGAAAGAAAGAAAGAAAGAAAGAAAGAAAGGAAAAGAAGGAAGGAATAAAGAAAAAGTAAACAAGAAAAGGAGAAGAAAGAAAGAAGGAAGGAAGGAAGGAAGGAAGGAAGGAAGGAAGGAAGGAAGGAAAAAAGAAAGGGAGGAAAAAAGAAAGGAAGGGAAAAAGCAAAACATGTAAAGGAAGGAAGGAATGAAGAAAAACCTAACAAGAAAGGGAGAAGAACGAAGGAAGAAAGGAAAGAAGTAAAAAAGGAAAGAAAGAAAGAAAGAAAACAGAAATAAAGGAAAGGATGGAAGGAATAAAGAAAAAGAAAACAAGAAAAGGAGAAGAAAGAAAGAAGGAAGGAAGGAAGGAAAAAAGAAAGGAAGGAAATAAGAAAGAAAGGGAAAAAGCAAAACATGTAAAGGAAGGAAGGAATGAAGAAAAACCTAACAAGAAAGTGAGATTAACGAAGGAAGAAAGAAAAGAAAGAAAGAAAGAAAGAAAGGAAGGAAAGAAGAAAGAAAGGGAAAAAGCAAAACATGTAAAGGAAGGAAGGAATGAAGAAAAACCTAACAAGAAAGGGAGAAGAACGAAGGAAGAAAGAAAAGAAAGAAAGAAAGAAAGAAAGGAAGGAAAGAAGCAAGGAAGGAAGTATGGAAGGAAAGAAGGAAGGGAAGGAGGAAGAAGGAAGGAAGGATGGAAAGAAATAAGAAAGGAAGGGAGGAAGACAGGAAGGAAAGAAGGAAGGGGGGAAAGAAGGAAGGAAGGAAATAAAGAAGGAAGGAAGGAATGAAACATGGAAATGAAAGGAAGTAATGTAGAAAAAGCTAACCAGAAAAGAAAGAAGGATGGAAAGAAGGAAGGGAGGAAGAAGGAAGGAAGGAAGGGAGGAAGAAGGAAGGAAGGAAGGGAGGGAGGATAGAAAGAAATAAGGAAGGAAGGGAGGAAGGAAACATGGAAAGGAAGGAAGTAATGAAGAAAAAGCTAACCAGAAAAGAAAGAAGGGATGAAAGAAGGAAGGGAGGAAGACAGGAAGAAAGGAAGGAAGGAAGGAAACATGGAAAGGAAGTAATGATGAAAACGCTAACCAGAAAAGAAGGAAGGATAGAAAGAAGGAAGGGAGGAAGAAAGGAATGAATGAGGAAGGAAAGGAAGGAAAAGAAGGAAGGAAAGAATGAAGGAGGAAGGAAGGAAGTAAAGAAGGAAGGAAGGAATGAAGGAAGGAAAAATGTATGGAAGGAAGGAAGGAAAGAAAGAAGGAAGAAAGAAAGGAAGGAAGGGAGGAAGGAAGGAAACATGGAAAGGAAATGAAGTAATGAAGAAAAAGCTAACCAGAAAAGAAGGAAGGAAAAAAAGAAAGGAAGGGAGGAAGAGAGGAGGGAAGGAATGAAAGAAGGAAAGAAGGAAGGAAGAAAGCAAACATGGAAAGAAAAGAAAGGAAGTAATGAAGAAAAAGCTATCCAGAAAAGAAGAAGAAGAAGAAGAAGAAGGAAGGAAGGGAGGAAGCAAAACATGGAAAAAAAAGGACAGGAAGGAAGGAATGAATAAAAAAAAGCAAACAAGAAAAGAAGGAAGGGAGAAAGATATGAAGCAAGGAAGGAAGGAATGAAAGAAGATAAATGAGCAAATGAACCCCAAATATTCCTACTGTCATCAACACACGCGCACCACACACACACACACACACACACACACACACACACACACACACACACACACACACACACACACACACACACACACACACACACACACACACACACACACACACACACACACACTCTCTCTCTCTCTCTCTCTCTGCTGGAAAGGCTTCAGGTGACGCATGACTCACATGTGGAATGTGTGGTGAAAATATCTCCTCTCACCATTAATGTGTTTGGTCTTCAGAGCTTTCAATTAAAGACACATCAGCCTGAAGGGAAGGAGAATGAACGAGTGTCTCCTCTCTTTCGGATCATCAATGTTTGATTGTCTTAAAACTTTAACGATGAGGAAGGAAATGAATTTAAGGGAAGGAAGTAAGGAACGAACGAACAAACGAACTAAGAAAGCAAAACAGAAAAGAAATTAAGTAAGGAATAAAGAAAAACAAGAAGGAAGGGAGAAGGAAAGGAATGATAGATGGAAGGAAGGAAGGAAGGAGGGAATGAAGAAGAGAAGAAGAGATGGAAGGAAGGAAACCATTGAACAAAGGAAAGGAAGGAATAAAGCAAACAAGAACAGGGGAAAAAGAAGGAAGGGATAAAAGAAAGAAGAAGGAAAGGAAGGAAGGAAGGAATGAAGTAAGAAGGGAAGGAAGGAACTAAAAAAAGCAAAACAGAAAGGAAAGGAAGAAAGGAATAAAAAAAGCCAACAAAAAAGAAGAAGGAAGGAAGAAAGGGAAAAAATAAAGGAATACGAGAAGAAAGGAACTAAGAAAGCAAAACATGGAAAGGAAGGAATAAAGGAAGGGAAGGAAAGAAGGAACAAAGAAAAAGCAAACAAGAAGAAAGAATGGGGGAAGAAAGGAAGGAAGAAGAGAAGGAAGGAAAACATTCAACAAAAGGAAAGGAAGGAATAAAGCAAACAAGAACAGGAGAAAAAAGAAGGAAGAAAGGAAGGGAGGAAGGAATTAAGAAGGGACGGAAGGAAGGAACTAATAAAACAAAACAGAAAGGAAAGGAAGAAAGGAATAAATAAAAAGCCAACAAAAGAGAAGAAGGAAGGGAAAAGGGAAAGAATAAAGGAATACAAGAAGAAAGGAACTAAGAAAGCAAAACATCTAAAGAAAGAAAGAAAGAAAGAAAGAAAGAAAGAAAGAAAGAAGAAAGAAAGAAAAAAAAAAGATGGAAAATAAAGGAAAGGAAGGAAGGAACTAAGAAGGCAAAACATGGAAATGAATGAAGGAAGAAAGGAAAAGCAAACAAGAAGAAAGAATGGAGGAAGAAAGGAAGGAAGAAGAGTAGGAAAACATTGAACAAAAGGAAAAGAAGGACTAAGCAAAAAAGAAAAAGAGAAGAAAGAAGAAAGCGGTGAAAGAAAGAAGGAATGAAAGGAAAGAAAATGAAAGGAAAGGGATTAATAATTTTTTTTTAAAAAGGAACAGGGAAGCAAGGAAGGAAAATAATGAAGTAAGAAAACATGGACGAAACTGAAAAGTATGAAGTAAAGAAAGGGAAAAAGAAAGAAAGAAAGAAAGAAAGAAAGAAAGAAAGAAAGAAAGAAAGAAAGAAAAAAAAAGGTGGAGTGATTTTTCAATAATCATGTTGAACAGACACATTGACCGTCGACAGCTCTGCATACAGCTTTATTTCACCAGAAGTGACTGAACAAACCTCTCGCCACAACAATGAAAATGTCTAATGAAAAGGCGGCCTTTGCAGCTGCAGTACTACGCGTGACTGCGCGTGACAAATTGCAGCACTGCGCATGAAGAAGTGCGCGTTTTCAGTAGCCACATCTGTATATATATACATATATATTTATATGTGTGTGTGTGTGTGTGTGTCAGGGTTGCCTAATGCTCCAGATACCTGCTTTTACAGCAAAAAAGGTCACTAGAGGCCAGTGCAGATAAACACACCTGATAAGCTGCTGTTATCAGCATATGACCACACACACATGCTCATCTCCTGTCTGAAAAAAAAACACTGAAACGAGCTTTAAAAAAATCACATCCTTTGTCTGCTATTATTTTATTCTGTCTCTCCCTCCAGAACAGCTTTAGAGCTGAAGGGTAACTGGTGTTTTACACTGACAGTGAGACAGATGTGACAGACAGAGACTGACAGCTCTTGCAGAACAACACTGGATGCTTTATTATTGTTTAAGACTCTTTTTATATTTAGAATTTACAGTTGAGTTTTTAATCTTTTTATTTCATTTCATTTATTTTATTTTATTTTATTTTTTATTCATTCATTATTTTTATTTTTTTTTTGGCGTAGTCCCTTTATTAATCAGGGGTCGCCTCAGCGGAATGAACCACCAACTTATCCAGCACATGTTTTATGCAGCGGATGCTCTTCCAGCTGCAACCCATCACTGGGAAACACTCATACACTCTCATTCACACACATACACTACGGACAATTCACCTATAGCGCATGTCTTTGTACTTGTGGGGGAAACCGGAGCACCCGGAGGAAACCCACGCCAACACGAGAAGAACATACAAACTCCACACAGAAAGGCCAACTGACCCAGCCGAGGCTCGAACCAATGACCTTCCTGCTGTAAGGCAATTGTGCTACCCACTGCGCCACCGCGACGCCTTTATTTTATTTTATTTTATTCACCTATAACCAATTTCTTTTGGACTGTGGGGGAAGCCAGAGCTTGTTTCATTTTGTTTTGAATAATTTGTATTTTATTTTTAATTGTTTTTATTTTTTTTTCACTTTTAATACATATTTTATTTTATTTATTTTAGTTTTTAATAATTTTTTTTTTATTTATTTCATTTTAAAATGTTTTGTTTAGTTTTTAATTAAAGTTTTGTTTTGTTTTTAATAAAAAAAATGTTTATTATTTAATACAATTTTTATTTCATTAAATTTTATTTTAATTGTTTTGTGTATTTGTTTAATAAATGTTTTAATTATTTTTTGTTTTAATTTTAATTAGTTTTATTTTATTTGTTTTGTTTTTAACTAAATTTATATTTTATTTTATTAAAAAATTTTATCTTGTTCATTTTTTTTTACATTTGTATTTAATTTAATTAGTTTTTTTAATATTTTTATTTAATTGTATTTATTAATTTTGATTTTATTTTATTTTAAATAGTTAATGGCGAATTCATTGAATGTCAGTGCTACTTACACATCTTTTAATGGACATGTAGCAACCAGAGCTCTTTAAAAAAAAAAAAATTCCAACGTTTACAACTAATTTAAAAAATAAGAGCAAACGTATTTACTTCATCTGACTTGTTCATAAAGCGACCATATAAGTATTTTTTTTCAATGCCTATCATTTTAAAATTTAGAATCAGTGACATCACAAATGCTAAAAATAGCTTTGACTAGTCCTCTAGCCCTCTCTCTGCCCTCTGATACAGTCTGTTAACTCCTTAACTCTCTGTTTTATCTCAATTTAGTTCCGTTTCAATTCAGTGATGCTATTTTTAGCTTTACTATTGGACTATTACAGTATTGCTAAAGTCTTGAGTCTCTCTCTCTCTCTCTCTCTCTCTCTCTCTTTCTATAGTAATGGTGTGTGGATGTAAATGAAAATGTCAGACATCTTTATGAAGTGTATTGGATTTCACATCTTCCTCTTGTAAGCCGTAAAACTCAGGGCTCTTAATAAGCGCTAGGACACGACTGAGGGTTAAACGAAGGCCCGCGTCTCAATGTTTTTGTCCTGGTTAATATTCCAGCGGTACCGCTGTGATATTACCGCCGTTTGAAAGCGTCTGACAGGCGGAGATGATTCTCACCTTCACCTTCAACATTCATCTGTTTCATTCAGACACTCTGCACAACCAGCAGTCTGACTGAGACTTATTTCATTCATTCACATGTACTGTATGCTATTTTTAGTTGATTCATTTGTTCATTTCTCTTCCTTTGTGAAGTTATTATAAATGCATGCTTTTATTCTTTCATTCACTTGTTCATTAAATCATGTAGTTTGTGTTAGTTGATTACTTAGTTCATGAATTCTTTTATTTGCTCTTTGTTTGCTTGTTCACTCATTCATTTATGCATTCATTCAGTCAATCAATTGTTAGTCATTCATTTATTCAGTCAATTGTTCATTTATTCATTCATTCGTTTGTTTGTTTGTTTCTTTAATTCGATTGCCCATTCATTAATTAATTAATTCATTCATTCATTTGATCGATCAATCAATCAATCAGTCAGGCAATCAATCAATCATTCATTCATTCATTCATTCATTCATTCATGCAGTTTTTTATTCTGCCAGACAATTTATTTATTATTTCAGTTGATCATTCATTCGTTCATTCATTCAATTTCTCATTTATTCAGTTGATGGTTCATTCATTCATTTATTCATTAATTCAGTCTATTGCTCTTTCATTCATTCATGCATTCAATTAGTCAATGTTTTTTTCATTCATTCATTTGATTGTTTGTCTATTCATTTATTCAGCCAATTGTTCATTCATTCATTCATTCAATCATTCATTCATTTATTCTTTCATTTATTCAGTCGACTGTTTATTCATTCATGCATTCAGTCAGTCAGTCGATGGTTTTTCTTTCTTTCATTCATTCATTTATTCATTCATTCATGCAGTTCATTTATTCTGCCTGTCGATTTATTCATTATTTCAGTTGATCATTCATTCATTCATTTATTCATTCATTCATTCATTCATTCATTCATTCATTCATTCATTCAATTTCTAATTCATTCAATTGATGGTTCATTCATTCATTTATTTATTCATTAATTCAGTCTATTGTTCCTTCATTCATTCATGCATTCAATTAATCAATCAATGTTTTTTTCATTCATTCATTTGATTGTTTGTCTATTCATTTATTCAGCCAATTGTTCATTCATTCATTCATTCAATCATTCATTCATTTATTCTTTTATTTATTCAGTGGACTGTTTATTCATTCCTGCATTCAGTCAGTCAGTCGATGTTTTTTCTTTCTTTCATTCATTCATTTATTCATTCATTCATGCAGTTCATTTATTCTGCCTGTCGATTTATTCATTATTTCAGTTGATCATTCATTCATTCATTCATTCATTCATTCATTCATTCATTCATTCATTCATTCATTCAATTTCTAATTCATTCAATTGATGGTTCATTCATTCATTTATTTATTCATTAATTCAGTCTATTGTTCCTTCATTCATTCATGCATTCAATTAATCAATCAATGTTTTTTTCATTCATTCATTTGATTGTTTGTCCATTCATTTATTCAGGCAATTGTTTATTCCTTTATTAATTAATTCTTTCATTCATTCAGTCGATTATTTATTCATTCATGCATTCAGTCAGTCAGTCGATTGTTTTTCATTCATTCATTCATTCATTCATTCATTCATTCATTCATTCATTCATTCATTCATGCAGTTCATTCATGCAGTTAATTTATTCTGCCAGTCGATTCATTCATTCATTCATTCATTCATTCATTCATTCATTCATTCATTCATTCATTCAGTTGATGATTCATTCATTCATTCATTCAATTTCTAATTCATTCAGTTGATGATTCATTCATTCATTCATTCATTCATTCATTCATTCATTCATTCATTCATTCATTCATTCGTTCACTTATTCTTTAATTCAGTCTATTGTTCTTTCATTCATTTATTCAGCCAGTTGTTCATTCATTTATTAATTCATTCTTTCATTCATTCAGTCGATTGTTTATTCATTCATGCATTCAGTCAGTCGATTGTTTTTTCATTCATTCATTCATTCATTCATTCATTCATTCATTCATTCATTCATTCATTCATTCATTCATCCATTCATCCATTCATTCAATTTCTAATTCATTCAGTTGATGGTTCATTAATTTATTCATTCATTCATTCATTTATTCTTTAATTCAGTCTATTGTTCTTTCACTCATTTATTCTGCCAATTGTTCATTCATTTATTAATTCATTCTTTCATTCATTCAGTCGATTGTTTATTCATTCATGCATTCAGTCAGTCAGTCGATTGTTTTTTCATTCATTCATTCATTCATTCATTCATTCATTCATCCATTTGTTCATTCATTCAGTCATTCATTCATTCAGTTCATTGTTCATTCATTTCATTTATTCATTTGTTCATATATGCGCATTTTTCATGTTCATTAATTTGTACTTGTTCATCAGCTCTTTAAATCTTTAAATCTCGAATCACTTCTACATGAATTACTTTCTGTGTTTTTCATTTTCATTAGTGCAATTGTTTCGTTCATTTGTTCTTTCAAGTCATAAGCATCAGCTTGAATCATTTTATTCATCCCTTTTGTTGAATTAGAGGTTTTTGTTTATGCAAATGTGATTCATTCCTTTGCTTCCTTCATTCTTTTTCTATTTGCCTGCTCATTTGATCATTAGTTCTTTCAGTAACCATTCATTTTCTTAACCCATTCATCCATCTGTGTGTTTGTTCATTCAGCAGTTCATATCCTTCCTTCATGTGCTGTCATTTATGTGTTTTTTACTTCTGCATTAATTAATTAATTAATTAATTAATTCATTCATTCATTCATTCATTCATTCATTCATTATTTGATCAATTGTTTTGTTTAATGATTTATTCTATTTTTTCTATTTTTATGAACTGGTTATGTCTTATTTAATGGTTTGTTCATTCTTTCACTCTTTCATCAGTTGATTCAGTGACAGTATAGATGTTCTTGAGTGATCAGAGCGACCGCAGGCTGTTAAATTCACAGTGTGTCAGCACATCTCTCTTTCTTTCTTTCTCTCTCTCTCTCTCTCTGGTTAGTGCTATTTTTAGCTCTCCCTGTGATTGAAATAGCTTCTCTCTTGAGCCCGAACACAGAGAAACACAGCGATTGAGCGGGTGAATGTGGATCACTCCAGCGGGCCCTGCAGGAAAACCCTACAAACCTTTTCTCTTCTGTGGAAAGCATTACACACTCTTTTCTGTGTTCTTGTCAAAGTCAGAGGTCAGAATAATGAGGCCAGTGAGATCCGTCTTCCCTTTGGATCTCTTTTTTTTCTGTCTTGTCTCCTGTTTCTTCTTTTTCTGTGATTTTTATTATCTCCTCATCATCTGAAACGCAGAAGAAATTTAAGAAAATAATTTAATTTAAGAAAAATTAAATATTAATTAGTCAATTAATTAGTTTAATCTCAATATTAAACCCTTCCTAGGAAAATTGTTTTAGCCCCATCATTGTGTTATTTGGTGATATCAAATAATCTGTAATCAACCAGCCATATAAAAATCTAACTTTTTTTTTTTACAGACAAATGGCAAGCTCTAGTCTTCTTTATGCAAATTTTGGCAGTCTGTGTTCAGGATAACATTTGTCAGACAAGAAATTTAGTTTTGAATTTGACAATGTAGAGCTGCTTAAACTGTATTTGTAGCTGTATTAATATTATTATTAATATTTCAGCATAAAAAAAACTTATTTTTTTGTTTTTATTTGTTAGTTTTTTTTTTTTTGCTTTGCTTTGTTTTGTTTCATTTTGTGTTGTTTTGTTTTGTTTTTCTTTTCTTTTAATTTCATGTTGTTTTGTTTAGTTTAGTTTTTTTGTTTTGTTTTTCATATCTTTTTTCATTTTCATTTTCATGTTGCTTTGCTTTGTTTAATTTAATTTAATTTGTTTTGTTTTTCGTTTCATTTCATTTCATGTTTAGTTTAGTTTTGTTTTTAATTACTTTTTTCGTTTTTGTTTTTATTTTCATTTTCATTTTGCTTTGTTTCGTTTCATGTTTCATTTGTTTTGTTTTTCGTTTAATTTCATGTTTTGTTTAGTTTTTTTGTTTTGTTTTTCATTTCTTTTTTCATTTTCATTTTGCTTTGCTTTGCTTAGCTTTTTTTCATTTAATTTG
>LR812537.1:6683143-6710643 GCA_903798195.1 Danio kyathit
GCTATGAGTGTGATATTGCGTTTATACAAAAGTTCGACGGCACAATTGTGTATATAAAAAGGAAAATCAAACAGGGAAAGTTTCAAAAACTCCTTTGGATGTGAAGGATCTACTTTCTTATGCCATTCATTCTTTTCTCTAGCTTAATGTCTACAGTGATGACAAAACAGGGGATTTTTGCTCACATTTTAAGATTATAAGGCTGAACGGCATGAAATGCCATCAGTCTACAGAGATGTCCCAGTATTTCTCTGTTGCAATTGGGAGATCACAATAATTAACCCCGAAAAAGCCAAAGCAAAGCAAACACTACCAGTTTCTGTGGTATAAATACAGCACTATGGCATATAAAAGAGAGAGATCAACTTAGAATGTCACCTACCTGCTTTATAATGATTTGATCAGCTGTAGTTTGAAACATATGTTGAAAAAATACTGAGTTTGTCTCCTCTTAAGGCTTATTGTACAGTCTCTGTCGCCATCTTGTGGCGGAACGTCACTTTCTTTGCTCTGCTCAGTATGATAGGCTGATGGTGGCCGATGCGCTGTATCGCTGAAATGATAAATATTTTAAAATAGGCACTATCCATATAAATAAACTGCATAGTTGCAATCTAAACAAATACATTCTCACCTAAAAAGCCTCAAAAGTACATTATGTTGCCCAACAGCTGCAATATTTGTCAAACTGTAGAGTGTCCTCTGCTAGTTGCTGTATGTGGGCGGAGTAATACACAAAGGTGAAGGGTAAGGAGGCTGTACGAGTGCTGTTATTGCAAAGTATCGCATGGCTATCAGCCAATCGGATTCAAAAACCATACAGAAAGAGTTAATGTATTTACTAACATCAACAAACAATGAACAATACATGCATTACTGTATTTATTCATATTTACTAATGTTAGGTAATGAAAATGAAGTTGGTGTTAACTCTCAGTGCATTAACTAATATTTTAATGATGCATTAGTAAATGTGCGAATATGATTAGTAAATGCTGTATAAGTATTGATCATTATTAGCTTATGATAATAAACACAATATCACCATTAACTGACGAAAACATACTGTAAAGTGTGACACTTTATTTGTGTAATTTATTGTAATCTGTTATTTCGATGATGATTATTACCTCACAGATGATTATTATTATTAGTAGTAATATTATTAATTTTATAGTAGTTTTCCAACATTTAATATACAAAAGTATGATGTAAATTTTTGTAATATGTTTATTAAATTATGATAATGATAATGGTAATTTTTCCCAGTGATGGGTTGCAGCTGGAAGGGCATCCGCTGGGTAAAACATATGCTGGATAAGTTGGCGGTTCATTCCGCTGTGGCAACCCCAGATTAAAAAAGGGACTAACCCGAAAAGAAAATAAATGAATGAATGATGATATTTATTTTTATTATAGTGTTATGTTTGTGTGATTTGCTCTGTTGCGTGTGGCAGAATTGTGCCGTGGTGCAGATTGATGACTCTGGTACTTCTGCCACTGAATAGCGCGTGTGTGTGTATGTGTGTCTGCAGACGCTGGAGGCTGTGTTGACCTTTAAGTACAGCGGTGGAGCAGGTCAGGTGGAGGGCTACTACCGAGAGCTCAGTCTGGGGGTCCGAGTCGATGTCGAACCTTCAGTTTTCTTCACGAGGGTCAGCACTTTACCTGCCACCAGGTAAAACACTCTCCATTTACTCTGCTCTGCACTCTCACTAAACAAAACTCTATTATCTTTTTACAATTGAGCTGAAGTGGTGAGAAAAAAGGATGAGAATATAAGTGTTTTCACCAGAAATATATGTTCTACTTTAGTTGTAGTTTACATTTCCAAACTTTCTTTTTTTGCCAATAACTGTAATGATCCAGTGAGATGTTTGGAGTGTCACGCCAAATTGGTTTGATTCCTGATTCTGTTAAGTTCAAAGAGGTTAATTGATAAAAAAAATAATAATAATTAATTATTATTATTATTATTATTATTATTATTATTATTATTATTATTATTATTATTATTTTATTTATTTATTTATTTATTTATTTTAATTATTCATTTTATTATATTTATTTATTTATAACTTTTTTTAGGACATTGGTTTTGACATGATCCCATTATTATTATTATTATTATAAATTTTATATTTGTTTTTTTGTTTTATTTATTTATTTATTTATTTATTTATTTATTTATTTTATTTTTATTTAAAAAAATTTAGAACATTATTATTATTATTTATATTATTATCTATTTATTTATTTATTTGTTTTATTTATTTATTCATTTATTTATTTATTATAATTTTTTATTTGAAACTTTTTAGGACATTGTTCCCATTATTATTACTATTATTATTATTATTATTATTATTATTATTATTATTATTATTATTATCTATTTATTTATTAATTAATTTATTTTTATTATTTGTTATAAAAAAAATAGGACATTATCCCCATTATTATTATTGTTGTTGTTGTTGTTGTTGTTGTTGTTGTTGTTGTTATTTATTAATTAATTTATTTTTATATTTTTTTATTTAAAACTTTTTAGGATATTGTTGTTGTTGTTGTTGTTGTTGTTGTTGTTACTATTTATTTATTCATTTTATATTTTATTTAAATCTTTTTGAGGACATTGGTTTTGACATGATCCCCTTTTTACCACATTCTTACACAATTGTCTAAAACGTTTAGCAGTACTGTAGATTTGCAGGTAATTAAGCTTGGAGGCATTTTCACAGTTCTTCATTTTTGGAGAGAGATAGAGATGAGTGGAGAGAGATGGAGAGAGGAAAAGAGGAATAGGCACAGAGGTGTATGTAGAGATGGACAGAGGTGGAGATTTATGGAGGAGGGCTGAAAAATAAAGAAAGGGACATGAAGATGGAGCGAGGGATAAAGATGGATGGAGAGATGGAGATGGAGAAATGGACAGACAGGTGGAGAGATGGAGAGGGGTATGGCGATGGACAGAGAAATAGGCAAATGGAGAGAGAGAGAGAGAGAGAGAGAGAGAGAGAGAGGGGGAGAGAAAGAGACTGATCACACCTTTGTAATGGCCACTTGAAGTGAGTCATTAGCTGTAATAATATCTGCTGTCTCACTCATCCAGATCATCTATCATTACTGTCAGACACACACATACACACACGCACGTCGACATATGCACACACACTCAGACAATCACACAAACACACAATCACTGCACGTTTCTCTCTGCAACACTGAGGATCGTGATGATGAGAAACTGCTAACAGTGTTTATCAGTGAAGCCACGTTCATGCAGCTGTCCACAATAATCTTTACTCTTAGCCAGTTTTAATATTATTATTTGTTATTCAATAATATTTTACATTTTGTAGCTGTGTAGCAAGATACAACAAAAATAGGTTTATTTATTCTTTTGAATCATCACTTTTGAATAGTTTTTTATCAATTAAAAATTATAATATTTTTGCTCGTAGTAGTAATAATAATAATAACAAAATTGTATGTATTATTTTGAATAATCACTTTTGAATCGTTTTTTATAAATGAATAATTGTAATAATATTTTAAAAGTTTAATATTTTAAATGATAATTGTAATAATAATAATAATAATAATAATAATAATAATAATAATAAATAAACTGATAATAGGATGACGCGGTGGCGCAGTTGGGAGCACAATCACCTCACAGCAAGAAGGTCGCTGGTTTGAGCCTCGACTGGGTCAGTTGGCATTTCTGTGTGGAGTTTGCATAATTCTCCCCGTGTTCGCGTGTGTTTCCTCCGGGTGCTCCGGTTTCCCCCACAAAGTCCAAAGCCATGAGGTAGAGATGAATTGGGTATGCTAAAAAAATTACTGTAGTGTATGTGTGTGAATGAATGTGTATGGATGTTTCCCAGAGATGGGTTGCAGCTGGAAGGGCATGCAATGCGTAAAACATGTGTTGGATAAGTTGGCGGTTCATTCCGCTATGGCGACCCCGGATTAATAAAGGGACTAAGCCAAAAAGAAAATGAATGAATTATTATTATTATTATTATTATTATTATTATTATTATTATTATTATTATTATTATTATTATTAATTTATTATTATTATTATTATTATTATTATTATTATTATTATAATTATTATTATTATTATTATTATTAATTTTATTATTATTATTATTATTATTATTATTATTAATTTTATTATTATTATTATTGTTAATTTTATTATTATTATTATTATTATTATTATTATTATTAGTGTTAGCTAACAACAACAACAACATTATTAAATATGTTAAATATTGTTACATAATAACTACTACTACTACTAATAATAATAATAGTAAAATAATAATAATAATAATAATAATATGAAGAATAACAACAACAATAAATATGTTTAATAAATATGTTAAATATTATGTTACATAATAACAGCAACAACAACAATAGTTGATATAACTATACGCGTTACTACAGAGACATGTTAATGTGCAGCTGTCAATCAATTCTGTGGGTGGGGAAACCACACTCCTACATCAAGTTGCGGTTGGCCTCAAAATGGGAGGGATTTGGATCCTATTTTAACGTCAGGAAATTTAAAAAAGAGACTTATTGTGTTTATATCAGCCCAATATGACAGTGGACACACTATACCTACATACAGATCTGTCCAGACAGCTTACAAAAGATGATTTTCATCAAAGGTGCTCTTTATATTATCATTTCGAGTGATATGTTTATTAAATGTTAGTTTGATATGTTGATATTTTAATCACAACACAGTTGAGCTTCAGATAATCCAATGAACAGTAATGGCTGAAGATTCGATTTGATTTATAAGTGGGTCGTAGCTTTGCACGTAGTCTTTGCAGTTTTCGCTTTCTCAGCTGCGCTCTGCACTTGTTTCGCAAAAGTTTTCTCTCTGAATGTGATTAATTGAAGCGCTGGCCGTAAAAGCTGAAATTATGATTAGCTCATTGTTCCACGCGAGGCCAAGAAAGTTTCATTCGATGAACTGGAGATTGGCCAAAAACAACAGCTTCTGTATTCACGGCACACAGAAGAGGAAAATCCTGAAATATTCAGCAGTCGCCGCTCCGTGTGCGTCTCCGTCAGCTTCAGGCGCTCCAAGAATAGCAGCACTAAATGCAAAAACACCTCATTACTTCCAGACCAGGACAACAGGTGCAGAATTGGGAGGAATTGCTTTATTTTATTGTTAATGTTATTATTCATCTAAAAAAAAAGCAAAGAATAATTTGTTTTTTACTGCTAAGGCTATACGTATAATATTTGGAAAAAAATTAAGAGACTCTGATATTCTTGATTCATATTTATTATTTTTATTTATTAATTAAATATGTATTATTAATTTTATTGCTATTAGTAATAAATAATTGGATATTAATTAATAAATATGTTTATTGTTTTAGATATTGTGTTAAAATATCATTTTAAATGTGGTGTTTATTATTTTCATTCATTCATTTCTTTTATTTTCAGCTTAGTCCCTTTATTAATCAGGGGTCGCCACAGCAGAATGAACCGCCAACTTATCCAGCACATGTTTTTACGCAGCGGATGCCCTTCCAGCTGCAACCCATCACTGGGAAACATCCATACACACTCATTCACACACATACACTACGGCCAATTTAGCTTACTCAATTCACCTGTACCGCATGTCTTTGGACTTGTGGGGGAAACCGGAGCACCTGGAGGAAACCCACGCGTACACGGGGAGAACATGCAAACTCCACACAGAAATGCCTTCTGACCCAGCTGGGGCTCGAACCAGCGACCTTCTTGCTGTGAGGCGATTGTGCTACCCACTGCATCTCCGTGCTGCCCCTATTTTCATTTAATTAATTAACCATGTATTATTATTTTGTTATTATTATTAAAGTATTAAATATTAAGTATTAAATATGAATATTATTATTTTTTAGATAGTGGTAAAATATTGCATTTGTTGCAGTATTTAAATCAAATTTTAAATGTGGTATTTATTATTTTTTATTAATTAAATATGTATTATTATTATTATTATTATTATTATTATTATTAAAGTAACAAATGTTAAGTATTAAATATGATTATTATTTTAGATGTTGTGCTAAAATATTGCACATTTTGCAAATATTTTCAGTATTTTAAATACAATTTAAAAGGCTTTATTATTTTTATTTAATTTATTTCATATATATTAGTATTAGTATTAGTATTAATAAAGTGTCAGATGTTAAGTGTTAAATATGATTATTGCTTTAGATACTGTGCCAATCAAATTTAAAATGTTTTATTATTTTTATTTAATTATTTAAATAGTTATTGTTGTTTGTATTATTATTTTGTTATTGTTATTTTTTAAGGTATGAGATGTTAACAATTAAATATGCTCATCCTCAGTATTTATATAAATTCAATTTTAAATGTGGTATTTTTAATTTTAGTGATAATTTTAATGTTATAATATTTGTATGTTTATGCAATTTGTCATTTAGAATTACTAAAAAAGATTAAATATTTTGTTTATTCTAGTCTAAATAATATTAATATTAATAATAATAATAATAATAATAATAATAATAATAATAATAATAATAATTTACAACAATATATTAATATAATGTGTTACATGTAACATACGTATTATTACTTATTAATATATACATCAATTGGTGACATTTCTTAATAATAATAAAAAATATTTATTTATTTATATATATTTATTCATTATGTTTTATGTATTTGTATTGTTTTATTTAGTTATTTAGTGTACACTTATTATTAATTTAATAAACCAATTGGTGACATTTCTTCCAGATTAATAATAATAATAAAAACAATTTAGTAATTTTGAATTTTCTTTTTTGCATAAAATAATAGAGTTCCATGTTTATATTTACATATATGAACATTTTAATGGAGCTAAATAAAATACAATAAATAATAAACATTTATTTTTTTATTATTATTTCATTTATTATTATTTATTCTTATGCAATAGTTACACTATCTGTGAGTACATAGCATGACATATGCAGAGTTTAGATGCAAAAACCTCTAAATGCCATCTGAAATTTTCCTCTAATATGAGCATTTTTATAAGGCCCCTGTGTGTATGTTCAGTAAAATCACTTTTATGACAAAGAATAAGTCCTTTTCCTGTTCTTTAAAGTGAAATAACTCAACATTAGCAAAGGAGGCTGAGATTTTTTTTTTTTTTTCTATGGAAATTTCAGATGGCACTTAGAGGTTTTTGCATCCAAACTCTTCATATACTGTAGCAAATGTATTATTATTTATGAAAGCATGTCATTTAAGTGCAATATTTATATATTTTAAATAATGCATTAAATAAACAGGAAATATTTGCATATGCACACACTAATATTGAAGGATTCTCTTGTGTGCTGTGAGTAAACTAACATTAACAACTAATGCTCTTGAGCTGAAATCTTCTGTAAATGTCTGTCCGCTGACTTTAGACAAACAGTTGTGGTCTGTTCTACACACACACACACACACACACACACACACACACACACACACACACACACACACACACACACACACACACACACACACACACACACACACACACACACACACACACACACACACACACACACACACACACACACAAACTTCTTCCTCTTTAAAGCTTCTTAAAGATACCGTCTAATTCACACCCACGCCTCTGTTGTGTGGACTAATGTACAGTGTGTGTTTGAGCAAATAAATTGAGCAGGATGTTGTAAAATGCAACAGTTTAATTACTAAAGTCAGCCAGCATTAACACTCGCCCACAACACACACTTTAGCATCGCTCTTAACACTCAAATAATACAGGAAGAGCATTAAATGGCAAACAACCCATCTAAAAAAAAGCTTTTATGTCTTCTGTGGTGAGATGAGGAAAACATTCAAAGGCCAAATAAAAGAAAACGACAGGCTTTGCAGTGCTATCTTTCCATTCAAACATTCCATATTTCATATACAGTATGTGAATATGAACATGACACCTTTTTTGTTGTTATTTCATGCAGTGACAAAGAAAAAAAAATGTTTAAATGAAATCTGGAAGAAATGTCATTTATTTATTTATTTATTTATTTATTTATTTATTTATTTATTTATTTGTTTGTTATTTTATTTATTATTATTTTTAGCTATTATTGTTGTTGTTATCATTGTTATTATTATTTGTTAGTATAATAATAATAATAATAATAATATTAATAAATAGCAGTCTAATTTGTAAATATTAAAATATCAAATTGATATTATCAATATCGATCATATAAATTAATAAGTTATTTTTAATTCTAAATTAATGCGTTTTATTATAATGCTACAATTAATAGAACATATTAATGCTACTTTAGAAGGCACTTTACACCTCACATCTGCCAATTAACCGGACTACATAACCCATCATGTACCTTACACACACACCAGTTCCAGATCACCACTGATTGAATCTCATGAGGACTGATTACCAGGACTATAAATACACCTCACTCACACTTTGCTGAGTCTTGTATCCTGTAAGTGAGCATTTCAAAGCGGTTTCCTGTCTAGCCCTACCATGTTTTTAACCCTTGTTTGTAGTTTTGCCGCATGTCTCGACCTTTCGCCTGTACTCTGACTACGCTTTTGGATTACCTTTATCCTCCTCTTTGCACCTGTTGTGACCTTTGGCTGCCTGACGATTCTTTTTTTTTTTTGTTAACAACTGTTTATTGAGTTTTTCAGGTAACAATACAAAACGAAGAAGAAAAAAAATAAATAAATAAAAAAAAATAAAAAAAACAAGCGCAAATTTAAAACCCACTCCCGCCCATTCCGCCCCTGGTAGACTTCAAAAGATCAGTAAATAATATTAATAATAATATTAATCAAATAAAAGGAAATAAATAAATAAATAAATCTTTCAAAGAAATTTTACAAAGATTTTAAAAAGGATGACACAACATCAAAAGCTGAATGCCACATACTGACAGTTTTCACATTAGCACCATGTATACGCGAAGTTGAGAGTTCCATTGAGAGAATATCCAACAAATACACAGTCCAGGTTAGCCTGACGATTCTTAAATAAACTGCTCATGGATCCTCACCTCCGTTGTCAATCCGACTCAACATTACAACTATAAAATACATAGTATAATTCTATATTATGTTAAGTGTTAAATTATTATTATTCATTAACTCATTATATATATTTTAAATGTGTTAAATACATTATATACTACTACTATATGCTGCTATTGCTACAGTCACTAAGTTGAGTGCCCACCAGACACACTAGAGGGCACTCTACACAGTCACATCTGCCACATAACCGGACTACTATCCCATCATGTACCTCACACACACACCAGTTCCAGATCACCACTGATTACAAGCAAACAGCTGAAGCTCATGAGGACTGATTACCAGGACTGTAAATACACCTCACTCACACACACACACTTTGCTGAGTCTTGTATCCTGTAAGTGAGCATTTCAAAGCAGTTTCCTGTCTAGCCTGACCATGTTTTTAACCCTTGTTTTGTTTATTGTTTATGTTGTTTTGACTCATGTCCTGACCTTTCGCCTGTACTCTGACTACGCTTTTGGATTATCTTTATCCTCCTCTTTGCACCTGACGATTCTTAAATAAACTGCATGTAGATCCTCACCTCTGTTGTCAATCAGATTATGTTAAGTGTTAAAACTGTTATTATTATTAGAAATACAGTATCTTAATAATGAATATATAATAAAGAGATATAGTCTTAAAGTGAACAATTAATCTCTGTTTCCTCAAAATCTGACCATCTTCTTTAAACGGCAGCCCTTCTGTAATGATGTCAGCTTGACAGCTTAAATTAAACACGCGTAGCCACGCCCCTCCAACCATTAAGATTCTGCGAGTATAAAAATTGAGAGGAGGATCACAAAAATAAAGCCCCGCCCCTCTACTCAACATTCCGATAAATCATGATACTGTAATAAAAGTCGTCCTGTTCACGTGCACTATGAGAGAGTGTTTGAACTCATCTCTGCGTCGACGTCATCTGACAGACTTCTGAAAGGAGGACTTTGAGCGTCTGCTTGTGGTGGAGAGAGATTGATAGAGGGATGGAGGGACAGCAGATCTTCTGTCAGCGCAGTTTGGCACTCGCTCTCACTTTCCCCCCGCTATTTAAAACTTGGCAGCATCTCGTGCAATGATTCATTCTCCAGCGATGACTGTAAGAAATGACAGAGAGAGAGAGAGAGAGAGAGAGAGAGATACTGTATGTCCAGAGCTCTCACATTCAACATCTCCGCTATTTATACCTCTGGAGATTCAGGAGGAAACTGAAAACACTATAAATGTTTGATCCTTAAGGGTGCTGATGAAGACTACAACTTGTATATTATGGATAGATACAGTTGAAGTCATTATTATTATTATTTTTTTTTTTCAAATATATCCCAAATTATGTTTTTTACACAGTTTTTCCTAAAATATTTTTTCTTCTGGAGAAAGTTTTATTTGTTTTATTTCGGCTAGAATAGAGCAGTTTTTAAGTTTTTTTTAAACCATTTTAGGGTCAAAATTATTAGCCCCTTTAAGCAATATTTTTTTTTTCAATAGTCTGCAGAACAAACCATAATTATACAATGATTTGCCCAATTAACCTAACTTACCTAATTAACCTAGTTAAGCCTTTAAGTGTCACTTTAAGCTGAATACCAGTATCTTGAAAAATATCTAGTAAAATATTATGTACTGTCATCATGGCAAAGATAAAATAAATCAGTTATTAGAAATGAGTTATTATAACTATTATGTTTACAAATGTGTTGACAAAATCTTCTCTCTATTAAACAGAAATTGAGGAAAAAATATGCAGGGAACTAATAATTCTGACTTCAACTGTATATTAGTAACACTTTACAATAAGGTTGTATTAGTCAATGTTATTTAATGCATTTACTACCACGAGCAAATAATCAACAATACATTTATTATAGTATTTGTTCATGTTAGTTAATAAAAATATGGTAGTTCATTGTTAGTTAACTTGCGGCGCAATTACTAATGTTAACAAGCATGAATTTGGTTTGTAATAATGCATTAGTTAATGTCAAACTATTATTAAAGAGCCCCTATTTTACATTAAAAAGGGTCATATTTTGGTTTTGGGGTCTCCAACAACATTCTGATATGTGTGCAAGGTCAAAAAACACTTTCGTTGTCTTATAATATGTGTTTATTTTTTACCTAATTATCCCAGCGACTCCTATATGAATCGTTCAGCGATTCATTTGTACCCAAACCCCTCCTTAGCGTGAAGCTAATCTGCGATTGGTCTGATGACCCAGTCTGTTGCGATTGGTCAACTGCGTTCATCACAAGACAGAGAGAAATCCCACCACGGCTATGAAATAGCATCCAGAGAATATATGAGAGCCCAATGCAGGAATGTAATAAATACAGACCAGCATATTGTTCTACTCTTAACCCTAACCCCAAGTAATAACAACGACACACATTCAGTATTAATCCACACAGTGGCAAAAGTTGAACTATTTTGAAAGTTGACCACGCCGCATGTGATGAACAGCTGATGGTGGCCATAACAAAGGCAAACAGCAGAGGATCACCAGTTCAGAAATGCATTTAAATCGGTAAAGGTAGAAGCATGCGTCACGTTTTTAACGTAGTTTTGGACACAATATGTGAACAACCCCATACAGATTTAACCTGAGAGATACAGTACAAGCACTGATCTATAATCGAGTGATTATAGATGATTACAACTTATAACACACAATTAAACACATATTTTGCAAACTACACAAAACGAGGCAACAATTTAATGAAGAAGAAACTGGTCCATTTGAACTGTAAAAGTTACTGACAAAGTCTCTGTCAAAGTCTGACAAAGTCCCATGGTCTCTACTGCTCCTTCAATAGCAATCGGCCGGCGAATCCCGCGCTGCAGCGTAGGTTATTGTATCAATCATCAGAAAAATGACAGGAACAAACACAGCACACGGTTGGCTATACTGTGGTATTGTTGTGAAAATTAACTTTAAACCCTTTATTCCCTGCAGCCGAAACTCCATCTGTCAGTGATCTTCATATTCGCGCCATGATCAGTCCGGTGATCCCCCGCGCCTCTGCTAGTGTGTGGAGGGAAAGCGCGTGCACATTTTACCAGAACTGGAAGTACATATTGGTGATGTACCGTATCAACGTCGATGCAATCAAACAAAAGATCCGAACCCAACTCGATTCATTTATTCGACGCTGAGTCAAATAGTTTGTTAAAGAATCAATAGTTTTAAACATGCTGCACCTTTAGATTTAAACCTTTAGAATTAAAACCTTAGAGCTGTGTTACACACTGCATGGAAGCTCATTTTCAAAAGCCCATAATAGGGGCTCTTTAATAAATGCTGTACAAGTATTGTTTATTATTAGTTCATGTTAGTAAATGCATTACTAATAGAAACTTATTGTAAAGTGTGACCGATATTATGTTCAGTAGGGGTGTCAAAATTAATTTTTCTTTGGTGCACAGCGATGCAGATGTGAACAATTCGGTATCAGTTCAGTAATAATCATAACCGGTTATTATGTACTGACGTCATTTATCACGTTATATGGCAGTAGCTTACTATGGGGAGGGAGGAGACCGTTAGTAATTAAACCGCTCCAACTACTGTACTTAAAAAGCAGATAACTGTGCACGATTCACTGCTTGTGAGTTTGCTGGACAGTCTTTCACTGACAGGGAAGTGAAACATGAATGCTGTAAGCTCTCTCCCACTTTCTGTGGCCCCTTTGACCTGCTGGCTTGTTCGTGAGGTAACGTTTTATCTCCTGTCTCGTCTGTTACAACAATAACATTACTTGTGGATCCAGACACGAGCTTGTCTGCAGAGCGAGTTTTCTACACTGTGTCGCTTTCTATAATGGGTCAGCTGTAATCGTCGTGGCCGTTTAACATCAGCGTCCGTGTCACTGTTTGCTGAACAGCGCCAGCCGCACTGAACTTTAGAGCCAATCGCAGCCTTTTCTGTTGAGCGCATGATCAATCATAGGCATTTAAGAACTCACTCAACAACGCTCAAAAAGCAAGCGTTGTTGAGCGATGATAATAATGATAATATTTACATTTGTTTATTTGCTATAAATGGTCATTTTGTTCTGTGCATGTACTTGACTTTTGTTTGATACATTCAAAAAATGTTTTCATATACCATTTTCACATTTCCGGGTTTCTCCGTAGCGGAAGTCGTCATAGTTGGGAAAACTTTGAGCACAGTGAATGGGAGAATACAGCAAATATTTTTTTTTACAATCTTATTTGCTCAAATAATACAAGAAAAACTCCACAATGATGTTATAAAGACGTTCAGAAATAGGAAAAAAAAATTGTGTGAGACTGATGACGGCAGCCAGATAATGTCAACAATGTCAAATTTACTGTCCTGTCCCATAGACGCTGCATTAGAAACACCTCGCACAAGCGGTAAATTGTTTTTTGCAATTTAAAGAAAAGATATAATACATACAGAAATACATATAAATGTTCATACGTTTAAAAAAAAACTACAAGAAAAACTTTCAAGGATTTAAGATGCTGATTGATGACCGTTAAATGCATCATAACAGGCTTCTGAAACGGGTCAATTAAGCAGGTTAAATTAAAGGTACAGTTCATATATCTGACTGCTTGAATTAAAGGACACAATTGTGTTACAAATAACATATAAATCTGAATATATTTATATTTTTTAATACAAGAATTGTGTTGCTAAGTAAAATATAAAATTGTCTATATATAATCGTCAATGCACCGTGATTTCGAATTGAACTGAATCGATGGCATAATAATCGTAACTAGGGCTGTGTATTGGCAAGGGCATCGCGATACGATACATATCGCGATACATGTGTCACGATACAATAATTATTGTGATGTATTGCAATAGTATGTGTGTCATATTATATTGACAACTTGATAAAGTCGGCAGACAAATTAAAATTCCAATTCCAATTTATTTTCCATCCATTCCAACTCATTAAAACTGCACAGCGTGATTGAACAGAGAACTATATATTGCAAAGCTTACAAATGGCATTTATTTTTTGTCTAATTCAGTACTCCCTGGTATAGCGTTTAGGGTTGGGCTATGTTGACCAATTTGGCGTTGTACGATGTCTAATGTGAAACATGGCAATGGGCCATGGCATCATTGTCATAGGGGGAGGTGAATTAATTATTTATGAATAATTAATAAATTCATAACTAATTCATTATTTGTAGCCTACCGTTTCAACTACCTGACCCGCATGGCCTTTGTTTAACTCATAACCAAATCATAAATAAATAAATACATAAATAAATAAATAAATAAATAAATAAATAAAGATAAGTTACACACAAATTACCACCTGTCAATCACTTTTTTTTTCCGCGGGACTCTGGCATGACTAGGCAGAGTGAACTGTGCCGTTGTGGCATCCACACACTTGCTTGGTAAAAAAGGTGCACAACCAACAGAAACCAACCAACAGTATCTGAGGTATTCACTAAAATTACTTGGTACAAGCGTGAAAGCGAAAGACTGAAGCAGTGTACTGATGCTGTGACACGTTACCTGATAGAATCAAAAGACAGAAGAGTCGTTAGACAGAGACGAGATTAATTAAATATCACGTTTAACAACTAACTTATAGTGAGATGCGATCCAGCGGTACAGCCTTGATAAACTGTCCGTACCAATGACTGTATAAAATATATAGTCCGTACACTGTTCTCTGGAGCTCAGACGAGCGCATGACAGTGTGTGTGTGTCTGTGTGTGTGGTCACGTGATGTGCGTTTTCAGCAGACGGATGGCCGTTCAGAAATGCCAGATGAAACGCCACTTTGAATGTGGATCATTTTCGTTCTGAAATGCCATTTTAAAACTAAGCTGTATCAGTGTAAACGGAGCCTGAGTGTGTGTTTTTCACGAGCGGGTTTCCAACGGGGGCGGTGCGGAGGATTGGTGATGCCGCCTCAGCATCACGATGTCTATAGGCCATCGGCCCTAATAGCGTTAAAACCAAAGTGCAGGCGCACGTCAGCTCTAAAAGCTGGAGGCACCTTTATATTTTATGCCATGATCACTTTTGCTTACTTCTGACACCGTACTACTTGGCGTTTTGTTGATCGTTAGCGACATCTAAAGGAGCGGAGGAGGAGGTCATTTGGCACAACCTGAATCGATACCTGAGGTTGGACTATCGATACACTATCGTAAAAGAAACTATCGCAATAGTTAGATGTATCGATATTTTTGCACAGCCCTAATCGTAACCGACCAAACCATGAGACCAGTGTAGGTTCACACCCCTAATGTTCAGAGAAGATGACAGTGGGTGGTTAAAAAACACAACAATAATAATAATTTTGACTTAAGGGTAAAATAGACTTCAGGAGGGAAATCATTGTGCAGATACACTGATAAAACCTTCCTGGAATCTACAGCACACTGAAAAAATATTATTCATAAGTGGTTGCAAACTATTTATATGGGCTTAATATACAGGGAGTGCAGAATTATTAGGCAAGTTGTATTTTTGAGGATTAATTTTATTATTGAACAACCTCCATGTTCTCAATGAACCCAAAAAACTCATTAATATCAAATGCTGAATATTTTTGGAAGTAGTTTTTAGTTTGTTTTTAGTTTCAGCTATTTTAGGAGGATATCTGTGTGTGCAGGTGACTATTACTGTGCAGAATTATTAGGCAACTTAACAAAAAACAAATATATACCCATTTCAATTATTTATTTTCACCAGTGAAACCAATATAACATCTCAACATTCACAAATATACATTTCTGACATTCAAAAACAAAACAAAATCAAATCAGTGACCAATATAGCCACCTTTCTTTGCAAGGACACTCAAAAGCCTGCCATCCATGGATTCTGTCAGTGTTTTGATCTGTTCACCATCAACATTGCGTGCAGCAGCAACCACAGCCTCCCAGACACTGTTCAGAGAGGTGTACTGTTTTCCCTCCTTGTAAATCTCACATTTGATGATGGACCACAGGTTCTCTATGGGGTTCAGATCAGGAGAACAAGGACGCCATGTCATTAGTTTTTCTTTTTTTAGACCCTTTCTTGCCAGCCACGCTGTGGAGTACTTGGACACGTGTGATGGAGCATTGTCCTGCATGAAAATCATGTTTTTCTTGAAGGATGCAGACTTCTTCCTGTACCACTGCTTGAAGAAGGTGTCTTCCAGAAACTGACAGTAGGACTGGGAGTTCATCCTCAACCCGAAAAGGCCCCACAAGCTCATCTTTGATGATACCAGCCCAAACCAGTACTCCACCTCCACCTTGCTGGCGTCTGAGTCGGACTGGAGCTCTCTGCCCTTTACCGATCCAGCCACGGGCCCATCAAGACTCACTCTCATTTCATCAGTCCATAAAACCTTAGAAAAATCAGTCTTGAGATATTTCTTGGCCCAGTCTTGACGTTTCAGCCTGTGTGTCTTGTTCAGTGGTGGTCGTTTTTCAGCCTTTCTTACCTTGGCCATGTCTCTGAGTATTGCACACCTTGTGCTTTTGGGCACTCCAGTGATGTTGCAGCTCTGAAATATGGCAAAACTGGTGGCAAGTGGCATCTTGGCAGCTGCACGCTTGACTTTTCTCAGTTCATGGGCAGTTATTTTGCGCCTTGGTTTTTCCACACGCTTCTTGCGACCCTGTTGACTATTTTGAATGAAACGCTTGATTGTTCGATGATCACGCTTCAGAAGCTTGGCAATTTTAAGAGTGCTGCATCCCTCTGCAAGATATCTCACTATTTTTGACTTTTCGGAGCCTGTCAATTCCTTCTTTTGACCCATTTTGCTAAAGGAAAGGAAGTTGCCTAATAATTATGCACACCTGATATAGGGTGTTGATGTCATTAGACCACACCCCTTCTCATTACAGACATGCACATCACCTAATATGCTTAACTGGTAGTAGGCTTTAAAGCCTATACAGCTTGGAGTAAGACAACATGCATAAAGAGGATGATGTGGTCAAAATACTCATTTGCTTAATAATTCTGCACTCCCTGTAAATAATCAAATTATTTTGAACATCAATAAATTGTCTGTTTAAATTCAGCCCATACAGTGTGAATTATATGCAAACATGTACCTTAAAATAATTTAGTAAATCCAATGAATATTTTTTTTATCAGTGTAACTTGCTGGCAGCAGTTAACCAGTAACTTTCTGTAAATCATTTACAGATAAACTACTGTACTTACATTTACAGAGCTATTCATCTTGCTGTATGTGTTTACAGTATTGTATATCTTTACTGTAAAATACAGTATACAGTATTTTTCACAGTGCAACCGTAGAATACAGTAACATACCGCATAGCTGTCCAGTAAAATGCAGTTCATATTACAGTTAAATACTGTGTCATTTACAAAAATGTAACATTAGTGTATATTGCGGTAGATTGGAGAATCTGTTTACATAAAGATACATCACACACACACACACACACACGCACACGCACACACACACACACACACACACACACACACACACACACACACACACACACACACACACACACACACACACACACACACACACACACTTACAAAGCCTTTGGTACATGAAAGAGATGATAACCTTTGATGCTTGGACAGAAGATGACAAGTACATCTGCATGACCTCCTTGTGCCCATCTGTTTTAGTGTGTGTGTGTGCTTGTTGTTATTTTTGTGTGTCAATTGTGATGCCAAGATGAATATTTAAAAAAAAATAAGCCAAGCATTTTATGGCTTAAAACATATGCAATAAAGAATAGTAACTTTTTTATAATAACTGGACACTTTGAATCATTTATTAAGCATTAGCAAATAGTGAATTCATCATTTGTTAAGCATTAATTCTACATTAAAAGACATCAGTAAGAAGTTTACAGCTACAAATGCTCTATTCTAGACGTATAAGCATGATTGTGTATTTTCATACTTTGGTAATGAATCATTTTTCATGACATGGAGCAGCAGCGTTTTAAAAGGAAAATGGCCCCTTCAGCATTTTCGGCGCTCTAAAACTCCGGCGTAGTGTGGACTGAAGGCGTAACCGTGGCAAAACTTATGCGTTTTAAGACTAAAATGCATTAGTGTAAACAGGGCCTCAGATTAGGTCTGCCTGAGGTATTGGGCGTGGCTAACATACTTAACCACGCCCCTCCAGCTGTCAGTTTTGACAACAAACAGAAATGATGAGAAGGAGGAGTCTGTTAGGTTGTAATAACTCTCCCCAAACCCTTTTCCAGATTTTTCTGAATGAAATGCCTACTTTCCTACATCCAATCAGCTCACAGTATAAAAAAAAAACAAGCCACACCCACTGTTTTCTCATCTAATATTCCGTTTCTCTAGGAACTGCATCACACTACAAAAAAAAAAATGGTCGCAGCTTCCATTTCACGGGGACTTTAAAAAGCATCAACTACTCTTAAACAACTGCATGCAATATTTCACTTGGGGAAAAACGGAGACATCTGACAACAGAGGCGTGGCTGCAGACATTCGCCTATCTGATTGGGGCTTTTTCCTCAATATCAAGTAGCCTACACACAGTTCAGTCTTGCATCCTCTCCGCGTAAGTTCAGACTTCGCAAGTTTGTTATGGAAAACCAATTCCCGAGCCCCAAGGACACGCCGGGTAAATCTTCAAAGGGAACAGTGTACTTTATAACCTCAATCACATCATCCTGGCTACGCTGCTTCACTATCTTAACAATAAAATGTAACATGATTTAAGGAACTGCTATTTTTATTTTGATATGAGCAACTTAACAGACAGCAGAAATGTTGAGGCGTCGTGTAGCTGCATATTTATATGAGCGTCATCTTCACTGTATGCATATTTATAACAAAACAGAGCCCATAACATTACTGTCTCCTTTCATTCTCGTTGAAAATACAAAACATACCCTCTCTTTTGCTGAATATCAGTTTTAATAATCAATAATGGCCATTATAAAAGTAGAACGTACAATAAGTTTATACGATATAGGAAATAAAGACAAGCAATCAGTCAATATACAGAATGTACGTGGTTACATTAATTATTAACTTATCTTTGCGATCAGCCAAAACACATACCTGAGAAGTAATAGATTCATAAGACCAAAGTCAGGGAATATGTTGTTAGATATAGACAACAAGATGAATTAAATATCACGTTTAACAAATATAGTGAGATTAAATCCAGCGGGAGATCCGTGATGAACACTCCGACGAGCACAGCTCTCATCTGGATTGATATGCTGCAGCGCATGCCAGAGTGTTTGTGTGTGGTCACGTGATGTGCGTTTTCAGTAGTGTTGTGTAGACGGAGAGTTGTTCAGGAGCGCTGGGTGAAACACTAGTGTGGACGCGGATCGTTTTCATTCTAAAACGCCATTTTAAAACTAAAACGTACTAGTGTAAACGGGGCCTGAGAATTGAACTGGAAACAAACAGGAAGTGTATTTTCAGATTCCAATTAATTAATTAATTAATGACATGCACAGATTAATTGTTCACCATAAAACTAGGAGTGTGAGCTAACAAAATGCGAGCTATCAATATGGTTAGTTTAGATTTTTTGGAGACTTTAAGATCATTCAAAATGAGTAAGTAAATAATTTATAAACTCTTCAAATTAACATTTCTATCTTATTATTCAGGCATATAGTAATAGTCACTTTGTATGTTACTTGTAACTTCATCAGAGGTGTAAAGAGTACCTGAAAACCATACTTGAGTAAAGGTACAGATACCTTACTGTAAAAATTTCTCCATTACAAGTTACAAGTCACCAATTCCAATAAGACTTGAGTAAAAGTATTAAAGTATCCGATTTTAAAAGAACTTAAGTATTTTACTCATACTGAATGTAGGCTCAAAGAACACCACGAAAGGTTTAATTTTCCTAATATATAAATTAAATTTAACACCTTAATGTTTCAAAATGGCAGAACAAAATATATTTAAAAAATAGAACAAAAAGTCTCAGTCAAACTCAAATGTTCAAAAAAGGCACAAACAATTTACAAAAAAAAAAAAAAAAAAAAAAAAGGAGTAAAACGTAGTAAAAAAAAATCAGAGCTGACTTTGATGTGATTCATCTCTCAGTATCAGAGGGGGGCAATATTTTTATTTTGAGTAGTTTTTCAATTGATTAATTATGTTTTCTCTGTATTAAAATTAAACAAAGAGGAGCACTGTTATTTTTCAACTTAGTAAACTACATATAAATTTAAGCTTCGGCTTCATCACTGGCTGCAGCCATGTTGCTAATTAAACACCTGGTATTAGGCAAGCTGTTAATTCACGTTCACATGATTTAGCTCATAAATAGCATACAGTACCTTCAGCACCCTACGGATGGCGATATCGCCTCATCCGCCCAACAAATTAGCTGTGGTAGATAAAGATGTCAACTTGTCGTGCACAATCACAATGTAATGAGTAACGGTAAGCATCCGTTCAAATGTAGTGGAGTAAAAAGTACATATATTCAATCAAAAATGTAGTCAAGTAAAGAGTAAAAGTTGCTTATATTTTTGATACTCAGTACAAGTACAAAGTAGCCAAAAAAATACTTAAGTAAAGTAACGAAGTCCATTTACTCAAGTACTTTACACCACTGGACTTCATGCAGTTATGACCTAATGTAAAGCGAGGATTATCTATGCTTTGTGAATGCCTTATACATGATATTTAGACATTATCAATCTATCAATCATTCATTATCCTGACAGCACAATCTTATTGGTCCAAATTCCTAGCTCATTTGAATTTTTTGAATATCATTAAACTTCAACTTCTGATTGGCTGTAATCCCGCACATGTAGAAGCTTCAATTGAATGTGATTTGTGTATGCCGAGAGACTTTTGCTGTTGATTAATCATCCTTGAATCTGTGTTTGTCATTGCCCCTCAGCACTCGTCAGTGTCACCTGCTGCTGGATGTGTTCAACTCCACTGAACACCAGCTCACGCTCTCTGCCAAAAACAACCAGGACCTGGTGCTGCACGCCAGCGAATGTCAGAGGTCAGAGAACACACACACAACACATACACGTAATGCACTTCATTACACACAATGCACATGTACACCTAGACATCACCTATATACTATATAACTGCAAGTTAACTATGCTTATATATGATGAATTTAACTGTTAATTAGTTTAAGTTAATAGTAACTAATAGGGCTCTATCATACACCCGGTGCAATATGGCGCAAGACAAGTTTGGTGCGATTTGTTACTATTTTCAGACCCGCGCAACTGTAATTTTCACATTTTGCGTCATGTTGTTTAAATATTTAATCAATTTGCGCCACTTTGTGGACTTATAGGTGTGCTGGTCTGAAAAGGTGTTAAGTGTTAAGGCGCATTGTTGCTATTTTGAGGAGCGGAAATAGACCACGCCATTGACCAACTAAAAGCAGGTCTAATGTCCAGCGCAGAGCGCGTTAGTTATTAGAGGTGTGAACCTACACTGGTCTCACGGTTCGGTTCGGTTACGATTATCATGCCATCGATTCGGTTCAATTCGATATCTCGGTGCATCACGGTGCATTGACGATTCTTTCCATACACAGTTTTATATTTTCTTCACAGCACAGCAATTCTTGTATTAAATGTATAAATATATTTATATACTATTTGTAAAACAATTTTGTCCTTTAATACAAACAGTCAGATATATAAACTGTACCTTTAAACAACACGAGCATTTAGACCATTTTGAGGGATGTAAACAAAAACAATGGTCCTAACGTATTTCCTGTTTTACATTTTTAATTTCCATTGCTTCTGAGAATCCAAAAAGGTCCACATATTGATAAATAGAGTTATGATTGCTGATTTAAAATCAAGTTATGATTGAATTGCCTTGTCTACCAAGTTCTTTCTTACACCCCTTTGATTGGTCACGCGCTCAACAGAAAGGGCTGCGATTGGCTCTTACACGCTGGCGCTCTTCACAGATGCACTCATGGGCCACAGTGAGAGAGAGAGAGAAATGGAGATTACTTTCATTCTCTTAATCGCCGTGAAATAGGGGCTTCTGCTGTAAGTGTCAGTGAAACAGTGTTCAGCAAACACACACGCAGTGAAATTGTGCACAGTTTTAGAGTTTTTACGTAGTTCGAGCGTTGTAAATACTCACGCTCGCGGCTCGCCTCCCTCGCCATAGTAAGCCGGGCGACATAGCGCATGTGAGATAAATGACGTCAGTACATAATAACCGGTTATGATTATTACTGAACCGATACCGAATTGTCCGTGTCTGCATCGCGGTGCACCGAAGAAACGATTAATTTTGACACCCCTATTAGTTATGCTCCTATGCAGGTCCAAACGCTTACACATTGCTTAACACAAACAGGATGTATGGCAATACACAAAAATCATTACATACGAAAAAAATTAAAGGATTAAAATGTTACAAAATTATTATTTTTTACATAAATATAAAAAACACTGCCTTCTTTATCTCAGAGGGCTTCAGTTTATTCATGACAATCTGCAATTGTATAATATTATTATTAGCAGTATTATTTATTATATGCATATTTATATTTGTTTTAATAAAAACAAGTTTATATTTGTCCACCTGTGGGGTTTCGAAGACGTCTGCATCACCTTATGGGGCATAAGAACAGGACGTGTGTTTGGATAACTCAGTTGATTGACCACACTTCATTATACTATGGGTGAAATCACTAGGAATAATAAACGGCAGAAAACAGTCAAACTACTTGCTTTACAAACAAGTGTTTGCATGACTATACAGACAAAATAGACTAATATAATAAGAAAATATCAGTTTGCAACATCACGCAGCAAAACGAGCTGTTTTTAACGTTTAAAATGAATGGAAGTGAATGAGACCGGAAGTCTCGAGCTAAAAGGATTCAAATGGCTGCGGCCGCTCGTACACGGAGAATAAGGTGAATAGAGACTTCCCATAGATGGAATGTTTTTTTTTTTGTACAATTATGTTCAATCCCCTTACCCCTAAGCTTAACTCTGACACGAAGCAAATGCATTTTTTTTTTTACATTTTCAAAATGCTTCATTCTGTGTGCTTCATTCTGTTCCTTTTTCTCATGGAGTCTAAAAAAACGTCCCCACAAGGTGACGATTTTCTGGTATTGCTATACTTGTGGGGACGTTTGATCTCTTCATTCTCTTTTACTCACACACATACACACTCTTTCTCTCTTACACACACACACACACACACACACACACACACACACACACACACACACACACAAACACACATTCTCCTACGGCTCTATTGTTAACGCACACACACACACACACACACATGCGCACACACATACTTTGTTACTCATTCATTCATTCATTTTCTTTTCGTTTTAGTCCCTTTATTAATCTGCGGTCGATACAGCGGAATGAACCGCCAACTTATCCAACACATGTTTTATGCAGCGGATGTCCTTCCAGCTGCAACCCATCACTGGGAAACACCCATAGATTTTCATTCACAAACATACTCTACAGAGAATTTTAGTATACTTAATTCAACTGTACAGCATGTCTTTGGACTTGTGGGGGAAACCGGAGCACCCGGAGGAAACTCACACGAACGTGGGGAGAACATGCAAACTCCACACAGAAACGCCAACTGACCCAGCCGAGGCTCGAACCAGCGACCTTCTTGCTGTGAGGCGACAGCACAACCTCCTTGCCCACTGCGTTGCCCTCACACTTTGTAACTTTCTATTGTAAACACTATCTCTCTCTCTCTCTCTCTCTCTCTCTCTCTCTCTCTCTCTCTCTCTCTCTCTCTCACACACTCTCTCTCTCTCTCTCTCTCTCTCTCTCTCTCTCTCTCTCTCTCTCTCTCTCTCTCTCTCTCTCTCTTTCTCTCACACACACACTGCTCTGAGATGTGATGTAGCGCTGTCTGTCTGTCTGATTGAAGTGTGTAGACGTTGAGACGGCATTAGTTGACCCTCTCCAGCACTGACAGCTCTCCATTTGATGAAAGTTACTCTCCTGAACCTGACTGCAGCAGGTCACCCTTTCCGACTGTCATACACACACTCATACACTCTGTGTGTGTGTGTGTGTGTGTGTGTGTGTGTGTGTGTGTGTGTGTGTGTGTGTGTTTTTTTTGATGTGTCTCTCTGAAAGTGCCTTCAGGATGTTTCTTGAAGATGCACAGAGAAATGCAAACTCCAGGAGACAGGATTCACCACATCACATGCTTTCATTTCAAGGAGAGAACCAAGAAATGCCAAGAATACCAAAAAATTTATTAGGATTCAAAATTTTTTTATTTGATTAAAAAGACAGTAAAATAGTGATATAATACTATTATTAGTAGTATTACAGTATTCCAAAAATATTTATCATGATATAATATTTCATATCATTCGATGGTGATAATTACTGAATATTTTTAATGATACATTTGGGAATATTAGGATTTTTTTAACCACTTTATTTTAATTTACCAACATTACTAAAGCAAATAGTTTTAATAGTCAAAAACTAAAATATTTAAGTAGAATATCTGATCTCGTAATAATAAAGAGACTCGATTATAATAAAGACTAAAGACTAATAGAGACTCGATCTCTTTATAATAAAGAACTTGATAAATAAAATGTTACAAAGTGTGTGCAATGGTAAAGGTAGATCAACATCTATAAGGTGTGAATAATAATTACACAGTAAACCTTAAACTCTGTAAACAAAACAAATTATGATAATTAAATCTGAGCTTCCAAGTAAAGGAATCAGCCATTATTATTCAAATACAAATTGCAACATTAAAAATTGTAAAGTTGGTTGACTATATTACCCCCAATGCTGAAAAGTCTTTCAGACGGGGTGCTTGTGGCTGGGATGAACAAGAAAAGAAACCAAAAAGCCACTCTGGCAACATCCTTGCATCCTTTTTTATTTACAATCTCCTAGCTGCTGTTATACGACACTCAATTACGCATGTGTTGCTATTCTGACCTGAAGAGGCAACTGCAAGTGCGTGGTTTCCTTGACCATTACAATGTGCTTTTCTGGCGTCTCTCATAACTAGGCGACTTTCAAGCGTTTTCCCAGAGGATGACAAACGGAGAAATCTTTTTTTATCGATATTGCCCAGCCCTAATAACTATACTAATACTATTTAAAATAACTGTTGAGTGTATTATGGCAGGTTTTTTCATAAAGTGTTACTTTACAGTTGTTTTATTAAAAAGTAAATAAATTAGTAATAAATATATTATTATTATTATTATTATTATTATTATTATTATTATAAGATAAAATAAAATAAATAAACAACTCTCAATCTAATCTCAATGTAATTTAATATTCTGACATTATTTTCAAAATTTCAGAACGTGACTTGCTCTCATGTGTATATTTTATAGTAAATTAAATATCATTTTATATAATAATAATTATGTTGGACATTAAAAAAATACAAAGAAAAACAAAAACGGACTATAGTGTTTTTACTTATTTCTTGTTTTGATGGCAGATAACTTTATGAACAAAAATGTCAGTTATTATAGGTATAGTTCATGGAAAAATGTAAATGCTGTCATAATTTATGCACCTGCATGTCTTCTAAGATACAATAGGAAATGCTCTCTCAAAATACAGCTGCTGTCAAATCTAATTTGCATATTCAAATGTGGCTATGAAAACCAATGACATTTGATGTCATTGACATTAATGCTGTTGTGACGCACCTATGAATATGCTAATAATATGCTAAATTGGATTTGAACGCTAGAGAGAAACGCACATTTTAAAGTGAATTATGACTTGTTTTTTTAGGTGCAATACCTTTAATTTAAATTTAAAATGTTAATGAAGATGTAACTTTAAACAAAAAGAATTCCTTTTTTCTTTTTTCTTTTTTTAATAATTATTTTTAAGGGGTTTTCACTTTTATTATGATAGGACAGTAGAGATTTCAGACAGGAAAGCATTGGGAGCAGTTTTTTAGCCAAATGTTTTATATTTATTTATTTAAAAAATGTGACATAGCATTTTTTATTTTTAGATAAATGTATAAAGGCCATCATTTTCAGAATTCTCAACTTTTATTTAAATTAAAAATGTATCTTTCACTTATATCTTTTACCAAATATATTAACCAAATAATAATAATAGTAATAATAATATTGATGTAACAATAATAATGAATGTGTGAGTGTGCGTGCATGTATGTGTGTGTGTGTGTGTGTGTGTGTGTGTGTACTTGTTTACAGTATGTGGTTTAATAGCACTGTTTATTGTTAATTTACATAGTTGAATACACTAGTTAGGGGCAGTGTTTATTAGTAGAAACAAAAACTAAACTCACACACACACACACACACACACACACACACACACACACACACACACACACACACACACACACACAAACTCATACACTACGGCCAATTTCATTCATTCATTCATTTTCTTGTCAGCTTTGTCCCTTGCGGAGTCGCCACAGCGGAATGAACCGCCAACTTATCCAGCACGATTTTACGCAGCGGATGCCCTTCCAGCCGCAACCCATCTCTGGGAACTTCCACACACACATTCACACTTATACACTATGGACAATTTAGCTTACCCAATTCACCTGTACTGCATGTCTTTGGACTGTGGGGGAAACCGGAGCACCCGGAGGAAACCCACGCAAACGCAGGGAGAACATGCAAACTCCACACAGAAACGCCAACTGACCCAGACCAGCCGAGGTTCGAACCTACGACCCAGCGACGTTCTTGCTGTGAGGCAACAGCACTACCTACTGCGCCACTGCTTTGACTACGGCCAATTTAGTTCATCCAATTCACTTGTATCACATGTGTTTGTATTGTAAGGGAAACCGGAGCACCCGGAGGAAACTCTTGCCTACACGGGGAGAACATGCAAACTCCACATAGAAATGTCAACTGGCCCAGAGGCGACAGGGAGGCGGCAGTGCTAACCACCGAGCCACCACGCCGCTATGGTTGACTTTATTTACAGTATGTAAAGGCCCCATGAATTGTTTTGAAATGTGCATTTTATTCAAAATTTAAAATTAAGACAGGGCGGGGCATATAGTAGCTCCTCCCCCTTAAAAAAAAAACAGCCAATAGTGTTTTGTTTTTCTCACAGCTCTGCCAGTGAGAGTGGTTAAGCTCAAGCACTTCAAATGACAAGCAAATAAGAAGCATCTTAAAACAGTAAAACAGACAGGGGTACGGTATATAACAGCAGTTTATACAATTTAAAATACATTATGCCTATGGAGAGTCCTCGTAAACCACATATACAAGTATGTGTGTGTGCAGTTCTTCAAACCGATCTTTTCTTACTTTCCTCCTAACATGAGATGTCTGATCTGGAGCAGGTTTTCAGTCTTTTCCTCGGCCTGAATCAGTGCTTGTGTATGAT
>LR812537.1:6715643-6778143 GCA_903798195.1 Danio kyathit
CAATAATAATAATAATAAAACAATAATATCTATTAATAATATTACTACTACTACTACTACTACTACAACAACAACTACTACTACTACTAATAATAACAATAATATATATTAATAATATTACTACTACAACTACTACTAATAATAATAGCAAACATTAATGGGAATGTTAATAATAATAATAATAATAATAATAATAATAATAATAATAATAATAATAATAATAATAATAAAAACAATAATATATATTAATAATATTACTACTAAAACTACTACTAATAATAATAACAAACATTAATGTTAATAATAATAATAATCATCATAATAATAATAATAATAATAATAATAATAATAATAATAATAATAATAATAATAATAAAAACTATAATATCTATTAATAATATTACTACAACTACTACTACTACTACTACTACTAATAATAATAATAATAATAATAATAATAAAAACAATAATATTTATTAATAATATTACAACTACTACTACTACTACTAATAATAATAATAATTAAAAACAATAATATTTATTAATAATATTACAACTACTACTACTACTACTACTACTTCTAATAATAATAATAACAATAATAATAATAATAATAAAAACAATAATATCTATTAATAATATTACTACTACTACTACTACTACAACAACAACAACAACTACTACTACTACTAATAATAATAATAACAATAATATCTATTAATAATATTACTACTACAACTACTACTAATAATAGCAAACATTAATGTTAATTATAATAATAATAATAATTATAAAAACAATAATATATATTAATAATATTACTACTAAAACTACTAATAATAATAACAAACATTAATGTTAATAATAATAATAATAATAATAATAATAATAATAATAATAATAATAATAATAATAAAACAATAATATCTATTAATAATATTACTACTACTACTACTAATAATAACAAAAATGAATGTTAATAATAATAATAAAAACAATAATATCTATTAATAATATTACTACAACTACTACTACTAATAATAATAAACATTAATGTTAATAATAATAATAATAACAGTTTCTGTGCCTGACGATCGGGTTGTCGTGGTCCTAACCTTCGACCACCACTCGTTCCACAATGCAGCGGCCCCTTACGGCTCCCCCTGCAAGTCCTTACCCTAGGTGGAGAAGTTCAAATATCTTGGAGTTTTGTTCACGAGTAAGGGAAGGATGGAACGTGAGATTGACAGGCGATCGGTGCAGCGGCAGCAGTAATGCAGTCAATTTACCGGTCCGTTGTGGTAAAGAAGGAGCTGAGTCGAAAGGCAAAGCTCTCGATTTACCGGTCAATCTACGTTCCTAATCTCACCTATGGTCATGAGCTTTGGGTCATGACTAAAAAGGACAGGATCTTGGATGCAAGCGGCCAAAATGAGTGTCCTTCGCAGAGTGGCAGGACGCACCCTTATAGATAGGGTGAGGAGCTCTGTCAACCCGGAAGGAGCTCGGAGTAGAGCCGCTGCTCCTCCACATCGAGAGAAGTCAGCTGAGGTGGCTTGGGCATCTGTTTCGGATGCCTCCTGGATTCTTATCCAGGGAGGTGTTCCAGGCATGTTCCACTGGGAGGAGGCCTCGGTGTAGATCCAGGATACGCTGGAGAGACTATGTCTCTCGGCTGGCCTGGGAATGCCTCGGGATCCCCCGGAGGAGCTGGAGGAAGTGTCTGGGGAGAGGGAAGCCTCCGCAACCCGGCCCCGGAAAAGTGGTTGAAAATGAATGAATAAATGAATGAATAAATAATAATAACAATAAATATTATTATTAATAATAATAATAATAAATATTAATGATAATAACAAAAATGCATATTGATAATAATAATAATAATAATAATAATAATAATAATAATAATAATAATAATAATAATAATAATAAATAATAATAATAAAAATAATAATAATAATAAATATTAATATTAATAATAATTATAATAATAATAAAAAAGAAGAAGAATGCAAATTGTTAATAATAATAATAATAATAATAAATAAAATAAAATAATAAGTAATAAATATTAATAATAATAACAAAAAATAAGAAGAATGCAAATTGTTAATAATAATAATAATAATAATAATAATAATAATAATAATAAAGTACGCTTAAAAGAGTCTATGTTTACGTTACAGTAATTTAATGATAAAATATTATTTTTGATTCATCTTTTTATATAACAATACAATTATTTGTCTGTTGTCACATTTCAGTTAAAATAAAATTTAAAAAAAATTGACAAAAACATCTAAAATTAAAAAAGTCTGCCTTCAGATGTCTCAAGCTAAAATTTATTAAAAAGCAATAAAGGGCAAAAAAAAGTCCAATTATTAAGGTTTATATAAAGTATGAATGCAAAACATATACACAGGTGCATACATAATGCTAATTAATATATATAAGAGTAATTAACAAATAGATTGGCATAACACATTACCAAAAAAATACGAAACATGCATAATTCCCAATTTGATTTGACATTGCAGCCGGGAGGATTTAATAACCTGTCATCCTTTCTGTGGACTCATCTGAGGGCTTGTGTGCTTTTGAATGTATGAGCCTATAATAATCATAATTTGTATTCGCTGTAATTGAACAGCTTTGAGTGAATGTGATGTTCAGATGCGTGGAGCTGCTGCTGCTGAGGCTGATGCTGGGTGTGGTGATGCAGCGTTGCCTTGGCGCAGTGTGAGCCGGTAACCGCGGGTTACAGGGAGGCAGTCTATAAATAGCTCAGTGTTTCTGCTGCTGGAGTCACACACTCACTCACACGTGAGCTAAATATAACTCGTCTCTCTCTCTCTCTCTCTCTCTCTCTCTCTCTCTCTCTCTCTGAAGACACGGTGACACTTTGAAACTGCAGCAAAAAGCCTTGATCATATAAACACAGAACTGTTCTTTCTTTCTTTCTTTCTTTCTTTCCAAAATTCAAGGTTTCTGTGTTGTTAGAACATTTTCCACCTTTAATGTAAACTATAACTTATACAATTGCATAAAAAACAAACTCAAATCTTTTAGGTGTGGGGAACTAAAAATAAAATAAATGATGTGTACACACCTTTAAAGGTATACTTTGTGAGGCACCATTTGATTTTATTACAGCAGTCAGTCTTTTTGGAGTTTATCAGCATGTCCCATCTTGACTTGGCAATATTTGCCCACTCCTCCTTGCAAAATGCTTAAAATCTGTCAGATTGCGAGGACATCTCCTTTGAACAGCTCTCCTCAGATCACCCCACCGATTTTCAATTGGATTCAGGTCTGGGCTCTGGCTGGGCCATTCCAAAACTTGAATTTTCTTCTGGTGAATCCATTCCTATTGGCGACGCAGTGTGGTGCAGTAGGTTGTGCTGTCCGCTCACAGCAAGAAGCTCGCTGGTTCGATCCTCGGCTGGGTCAGTTGGCGTTTCTGTGTGGAGATTGCATGTTCTCCCTGCGTTCGCGTGGGTTTCCTCAGCGTGCTCCGGTTTCCCCAAAGACAAGCGGTACAGGTGAATTGGGTAGGCTAAATTGTCCGTAGTGTATGTGTGTGAATGAGTGTGTATGGATGTTTCCCAGAGATGGGTTGCAGCTGGAAGGGCATCCGCTGCGCAAAACATATGCTGGATAAGTTGGCGGTTCATTCCGCTGTGGCGACCCCAGATTAATGAAGGGACTAAGCCGAAAAGAAAATGAATGAATGAATCCATTCCTTTTTTGATTTGGATGTGTGCTTTGGATTGTTATCATACTGAAAGATGAAGATCCTCTTCATCTTTAGCTTCACTGACTTACTGTAGCTTCATTTTTTTTAAAACACAGAAACCTTGCATTTTAACAGGGCTGTGTAGACTTTTTATATCCACTGTGTGTGTATGTATGTATGTATATATATATATATATATATATATATATATATATATATATATATATATATATATATATATATATTTGAAGTCAGAATTATTAGCCCCCCTAAATTATTAGCACCCCTGTTTATTTTTTACCCCAATTCCTGTTTAATGGAGAGAAGATTTTTGATATATATATTAAAACTTTTCTCCAAAGTAAATCTTAAATATAACAAATTATTTAAAAAATAAATAATTTCCCTCATAAGTAAAAGATTTAAATATTTTCCCTTTAAAAATAAATATTAATTATTTGAAATTATTTGACTTCATTCATTCATTTTCTTTTCGGTTTAGCCCCTTTATTAATCAGGGGTCGCCACAGCAGAATGAACTGCCAACTTATCCGGCATATGTTTTACACAGTGGATGCCCTTCCAGCCCCAACCCATCACTAGGAAACACCCATACACTCATTCACACTCATACACTACAGCCAATTTAATTCAATTCACCTATAGCGCATGTGTTTGGACTTGTGGAGGAAACCGGAACACCCGGAGGAAACCCACATCAACACTTGGAGAACATGCAAACTCAACACAAAAACGCCAACTGGGACTCGAACCAGTGACCTTCTTGCTGTGAGGCTAACCACAGAGCCACCGTGCCGCCCCGAAAAGAATAACTTCTCAAAGTAAATAATGAAAATAATTTCTCTCAAAATTAAACAGTTAAAATGATCTCCCTCAAAAGTAAATAATAAAAAGAACTAGAAACGATGTTGAAAAAACAACAACAACAACCCACTAAAAACACGAATAAACACAGAACAATGAAGGGAAAAATGTCACAGTGACAGAACGAACGTCTAAATAAAGCCCAAAGCAAACGTGAGCGAGCGAGCAGGAGTGTTGAGATGGAGAGTCTCGGGATCAGATGCTGTTAATCCACTGCGTTCCTCTAAACAGCAGACGAGACGAATGAAAGACCAGTGAGGAAATCATTATTCCAGTACTGCAGGCTATTTGTGTTCTGCTTAATGTGTGTGTGTGTGATGAATTATGGATCAGGATTTCTGGCCTGTTCTCTTCTGTCAATGAATGGATGAATGAAGGAAATGTCGCTATTAGCGCTGTTGACTTGGATAAACTTCACAATTACTCTTGCCTTTTCTACAAATCTTTCATTTCATTTTCTAATTATAAAGATTGTTCGTTCATTCATTCATTCATTCATTCATTCATTCATTCATTCATTCATTCGTTCAGTTATTCATACATTTATCATTCATTCAGTTATGTATTTATTCATGCAATCATTCAGTTTTTCATTCATTTGTTCCTTCCTTCCTTTGTTCATTCATTCAGTTATTCATATACTCATGCATATATACATTCAGTTATTCATACCTTCATTCATTTGTTCTTTTATTAAATTATTCATTCAATTATTCATTCATTCATTCAGTTATTTATTCATTCCTTCATTCCTTCATTTATTCCTTCCTTCCGTCATTCATTCAATCATTCATTCATTCATTCAGTTATTTATTCATTCCTTCATTCCTTCATTCATTTATTCCTTCCTTCCGTCATTCATACATTCATTCATTCATTCATTCATTCATTCATTCATTCGTTCATTCATTCATTCGTTCAGTTATTCATACATTTATCATTCTTTCAGTTATGTATTTATTCATGCATTCATTCAGTTTTTCATTCATTTGTTCCTTTCTTCCTTTGTTCATTCATTCAGTTATTCATATACTCATTCATATATACATTCAGTTATTCATACATTCATTCATTTGTTCTTTTATTAAATTATTCATTCAATCATTCATTCATTCATTCATTCATTCAGTTATTTATTCATTCCTTCATTCATTTATTCCTTCCTTCCGTCATGCATTCATTCATTCATTCGTTCAGTTATTCATACATTTATCATTCATTCAGTTATGTATTTATTCATGCATTCATTCAATTTTTCATTCATTTGTTCCTTCCTTCCTTTGTTCATTCATTCATTTAATCATATACTCATTCATATATACATTCAGTCATTCATACATTCATTCATTTGTTCTTTTATTAAATTATTCATTCAATCATTCATTCATTCATTCAGTTATTTATTCATTCCTTCATTCATTTATTCCTTCCTTCCGTCATGCATTCATTCATTCATTCATTCGTTCAGTTATTCATACATTTATCATTCATTCAGTTATGTATTTATTCATGCATTCATTCAGTTTTTCATTCATTTGTTCCTTCCTTTGTTCATTCATTCAGTTATTCATATACTCATTCATATACAGTATACATTCAGTTATTCATACATTCATTCATTTGTTCTTTTATTAAATTATTCATTCAATCATTCATTCATTCATTCAGTTATTTATTCATTCCTTCATTCATTTATTCCTTCCTTCAGTCATGCATTCATTCATTCATTCATTCATTCATTCATTCATTTGTTCCTTCCTTTGTTCATTCATTCATTCATTCATTTCTTGCTTTCTTCCTTCATTCACTTGTTCTTCATTCATTCATTTATTCATTCATTCATTCATTCATTCATTCATTCATTCATTCATTCATTCATTCATTCATTCATTCATTCATTCATTTGTTCAGTTATTCCTTAGTTATTTAATTCATTCATTTTCCTGAATATGAATCAACAATTTTTAAAGGGATTTTGTGTTTCATTGTTTGTTTGTACAGTTGTGCAATTATTCATTCATTCATTCATTCATTTAAAAAAAATATTTCAACATATTTCATGTCTATTTCTGATTTGAATATCTTTGTTACATTAATAGTGGTCTGTCTTTCCGGCCATCCATCTTCCTGAAATAAGCATGCTTTTTTTTTCTTTCTTTTTTTTTTTTCTCCTCCATAATAATGCCTCTTGTCTTATTACATTATCTTATTATCTTTTGGGAGAAAGAAAAACTGGTTAAATAAAAGTAATTTTAAGTAATGATTTGTCAGGGGTATGAATACTTTCAATGGCTTGAAAGTGTTTATATACCGCGCTTTATCATAACACCACTTAACAATATTTGAAAACAAAAAATATATATACATATACAATTTCACAGAAGGGCTAATGATTTTGTACTCAACTATACAGTATGTATGCTATACTGTAGCTGACGACATTTAGCCTAACCTCTGTTGACATGGGTCAGCGATTATCTACCTGTAAACCTCTTAAACCACTTTCTAAACACTCCAGTAAGCATAGCCCACCTTAGAGCCGCATTGATTTTGGCACAGATGGGCATTGCTCACATTCGCTTTATAAAAAATGAACAAATCAACACTGTTCTTTTGTATTAACAGTGACCTTTATAAATTCCCTGTTGCAGACGGCTGATGTTGAGCTCACATTCAGCAGCGTTTCTGTCCGCTATCTGTACATTTGTGCTGCTTTTCCTTCATTAATCCATCCCTCTATCGCTCTCTCCATCGCTCTCGCTTTTTCTTTCTCTCTGCTCACCGATAACGGACAACATGGAAATGTCAAGGATATTTTATTGCCGTTTCGATGAACCTGAAGTGGTTTTGCGTCATTGACATTTTTTTTTGTGAACACTTACTGACAAGCTTTTTATTTTGATTTATTGTTGTCTTTTTTTTTTTACATCATTTATATGGACAAAATCTGACAGTTGTTATGAAGTATTTTTCGTAGCACATAATCCTCCACGAAGACAATTAAAGTTTTGTTTGTGTATTTTTCATGACTGTACTTTTATCATATCACATATGACCTCTAAATTGTTAAAAGTACTGTCAAATAAAAATAATAAAAATAACAATAATAATAATATTAATAATAATAATAAGTATAATTATTGATATTATTATTATTAATAATATTATTATTAAATATTATTGTTATTGTTATTATCATAATAAAAATAATAACAACATTACTACTAATATGTATTATTATTTTTGTTTAATAATAATAATTATAATAATTATAATAATAACAATAATAGTTATTATTATTATTATTTCAAATATTAATAATAATAATGTTATTCATATTATTAATATTATTATTAATTATTAATAATCATCATTATCATCATCAGCATCATCATAATAATCATAATCATAATAATCATAATAATAATAATAATAGTCATTATTATTGTTGTTATTATTATTATTATTACTTTTTAAAAATTATAATATTACTAATAACAACCATACTAATAATATGTCTTATTATTTTTAAAATAATAATAACAATACTGCTAAAAATAATGATGATAAAAATAGTAATAATAATAATAATAATAATAATAATAACAATAATAGTTATTATTATTATTATTATTATTATTATTATTATTATTTAAGTCATATAATATTATTGTTACTTTAAATTATTTAAATAATACTGAAACATAAACATCTGTATATTTGGAAAAAGCATTGTAAAAATGATAAACATATAGTTAAATGTAAATGAAATATTGTGTATATGGCATTCACTATTTCATGAAAAAAATCGTTTGTATTTTATGTCATAAAAATGTCATTCATTCAAAAATGTTATTAAGTGATATTCTGTCCTAGAACTGTAATATTTATAATTATTAATTTACCTTCTTCACAACTAAAAAATATTATAATTGTATTAAAAGTTGGAGAATGTTGTTTAAATATGCAAATGAGGTGTTTTTGTCATTACATGCACTCATTTGCATATTTAGCACAACATACTGTATTCAGCAAAACACAAATTATTTGAGGTAGACAATTTATGTTAATAGGTAAAAAAATTAATTCAGCATCAGCATCACCATACTCGTTGATTACTTTAGTTTTAAGTTTTACATCTATTTATTTATTTATTTATTTTTGCTGTTAAATTCATATTACTTGTATCATATCATGCATGACCCTTAATAAATAAATGAATAAATGCAAACTGACTAAATTAAGGCTAATGACTTCCTAAATATCGCCAAATAACTTTAACAAATGATTATATCTAAGAATTGCTTATTGCAATTATAACTATAAATATATAATTTCTCAGCATGTCATCCTCTATGAAGCTGCTGTATTTTTTTCCTGACCTCTGTGTACATGTGTGTGTGTGTGTGTGTGTTGTTCAGGATGGCCATTCAGGTGGATAAGTTTGATTTTGAGAGTCTGCCTGTGACGGACCATCATGATGCATGTGGCCTGTCCACTGTCCGCCAGCAGGAGGAGAAGAGACAGCAGGTTCAGGGAGGACTGATCAACAGCACATTGGACATCCATTGGACTATCATATCCTTTACTCATTGTCACGCTTTATTCATTACCATGCAATAAATGTTGTATGCTCTATTATTTATTTATTTATTTTTGTTAATGTTGACTGTTTTTTAAACACTATTTGTATAATTATTTTAATTTTGAAGGTTTTTATAATTATTATTTGGTAATTAATATAGTTATTATAATTAAAACATAAGACTTATCCATGGGGGCGTCAATTAAGTGTCTTAAGTGACATTGTTTTTATTTGTAAAATGATGTTATCCTCATATACATAATATTTTATAATTATTTTTCGTGTTTTTAGTGGTTTAAATGCAGACATTTATGCAATGTAAAAACAAATGCTATATATATTTTAAATAAATTACTATTACTTATTTATATTATATTTGTTTTTATTTATTAATTAATTAATTAATTTTTATTTATTTTATTTTATGTATTTTATATAATTTTTAAAATTTATTATTTATTTATTATTATTATTTTTAATTATTTTATTTTATTTATTTTTATTTTATATTAATTTATTTAATTAATTTTTTTTTTAAGTTTTGTCATTTATTTTTGTTTTATATTAATATATTTTATTTTATTTTATTATTTTTTTGATGAGTTAGCCATGTTTGTTGGACCCACAGCTCAGAAGTAATATTATTATTATTATTATTATTATTATTATTATTATTATTATTATTATTATTATTATTATTATTATTATTATTGATTACTACTACAAATAATAATAATAACAATAATAATAATAATAATAATAATAATAATTTGTTATTATTATTATTATTATTATTACATTATTGTTATTGTTATTATTATTATTATTATTAGTAGTAGTGGTAGTAGTAGTAATCAATAATAATAATATTAATATAATAACAATAATAATAATAATAATATTAATAATAATAATAATAATAGTAATAATAATAATAATAATAATAATTTATTATTATTATTATATTATTTACTAACTTCAGGAGAGGCATTTATATATTTTTTGTAATTTATTTCTTTCTTTTTTTTCAAATATTTATTCATTTGATTTCAATCGTAGCACTGCATTTGAGCATCTCCGGTGTGTATCGATTGAAGCAGATGATGTAATGTGTGTGTTTTGGATGTTACGTGTGTCTCTGTGAGCTGTAAGGACGACGGTCAGACAGCATCTGTTTCTAACAGCTGGACACGTTTACCCACAGCATCATACACTCACATATGCTTATAGCTTTTGGCACTCCAGTGTGTGTGTGTGTGTGTGTGTGTGTGTGTGTGTGTGTACAGTACATCTACTTAGCTGTAGTCCTGGGACAAATTGAAATGAAGTGAATTAGACAGCATTTCCCTTACTACATACCTGTATGGAGAAATCCTCAATTGATTAAACTAATGTTATATCATTTTTTTTCCATACACTTTGCTTTAAGTCTACAGGTTAGCCTGTAGTATATTATTTATAAGTAGGTTTCTATTCATATTTTAGCATTAGACAGATAATAGACACTGTTTGCATGTGTAAAGTGTATCCCTGTAATAGCAACAAATAGTCTGTAGTCTATTATTTCTGTTTTTGTTTTATTTGACAGTGAAGTAGAGAACCGATATAGTCTCAGAAAACATTTTGCAGAAATCTAGTTTTGCATACTGTCTTCACCAAATTCAAAATATAAACTCATGAGACAATATGCTTTCAAGGCAAATTTTTTCTAGGCTATTACATGACTGATTTCATGTGTTTGTATTTGGAAAAACAAATATTATAGCTTTTCCCCTTACCCCTACCTCTTCACGTGAGCATGCAAAACGAGCTAAGGGGTAGAATTGGGATTGGGCCTAAGTGTCATTTACTGTGATTCCTATTTTAAGCCATTTACAGGTTGTGTGTGATAAAAGCCAAATTACCAAAAGCGATTTATTCATTTTAATGATTATTTTTTATTCAAATTATGTTGTAATTTATCCTGAGTGTCAGACTATCCTCTAATTGTTGCATGTTTGGTTTAAATTGGATGTTGAGTACAAAAGAAGATACACAACACTTCAAAATTTAACCATTCAATTGATCAAAAGTAATATTAAAGACATTTAAAATGTTAAGATATATAGTTGAAGTGAGAATCATTAGCCCTCCTGAATTATTAGCCCCCCTATAGATTTTTCTCCACAATTTCTGTTTAGCAGAAAGAAGATTTTTTTTCAGCACATTTCTAAATATAATAGTTTTAATAACTCATTTCTAATAACTGATTTGTTTTATCTTTGTCATGATTACAGTAAATAATATTTGACTAGATATTTTTCAATATACTTGTATTCAGCTTAAAGTGCCATTTAAAGGCTTAACTAAGTTAATTAGGCAAGTTAGGGTAATTAGGCAAGTCATTGTATAACATTGGTTTGTTCTGTAGACAATCCAAAAAATTGCTTAAGGGGGCTAATAATATTGACTTTAAAATAAATTTAAAAAAATTAAAAACTGCTTTTATTCTAGCCGAAATAAAACAAATAAGACTTTCTCCAGAAGAAAAAATGTTGTTGGAAATACTGTGAAGAATTCCTTGCTCTGCTTGACTGTACTGTATATATTTTCAGGATTCTGATGAAGTTACATCAGCCCCAAACAGTGACTAGTTCTTCATTTTAATAGCATTTAGCCGCCCACATGATTACGAGCACTTGTTCTCTTCACGAGTCGCTTGCCACCGCCAGCCTCAATGACACTTACAAAATAATAAACAGCTAAAATCATAAATAATCAAGAGATACAGTCCTGCTTAGCGATCAAAGCATGGCATCAGCATGACTGATTGAATGTGTAGAATCATAGAGATGATTGTAGAGATTGCTTGTTTGTGTGTTTATATTACACAGGCAATAGTGCTTTTTTCCTAAAAAACAGAAGTTAAAGGGATATTTTACACAAAAAATTAGAATTCTGTCATCGTTTACTCACTCTTCGCTTGTTTTAAGAGTCAATGGTTACAGGTTCGGTGGCACAGTGGCTTAGTGGTTAGCACTGCCACCTCACAGCAAGAAGATTGCTGGTTTGAGCCTCGGCTGGGTCAGTTGGCATTTCTTTGTGGAGTTTGCATGTTCACCCCGTGGTGGCGTGGGTTTCCTCCAGGTGCTCCGGTTTTCCCCTCAGTACAAAACATGTGCTTTAGGTGAATTGGGTAAACAAAATTGGCCGTAGTGTATGAATGTGTGTTTGAATGAGAGTGTGTATGGGTGTTTCCCAGTACTGGGTTGCAGCTGGATGAGCATCCGCTAAAACATATGCTGGAATAGTTGGTGGTTCATTCCGCTGTGGTGACCCCTGATACATAGGAAAGTGAATGAATGAATGGTTACAGGTTTTTAACATTCTTTAATATATCTTCTTCTGTGTTCACCAAAATGCAAAAGACTTCTTGAACAAGTAAATGATGACAGAAATTTTGCGTGAACTATCCCTTTAATACTAAGCTACATTTTAGACTCATTATAGACTTTTTTTTCTGTCATGACAGCTACAACACAACACACAAATAAAAACAAATCATGCTATTTGTTTTTAGCATTCCAAACCCTTGGTTCATCTTCAGAAGCTATAATCAGAGAGTTCCCTCATCCTCCATTTCCAAACATCGTTCAAAGTCCAGAAAAAAAAAAAATCCTCCAAACAGACCATTGTGACGATGGCGGTGGTGACGACATGGAAACAGAGTAGATTCAAGTGCGAGAAGTTTATTAGTTCTCAGCAAACAAATCCAAATCCCACCGATGAATCGTAGTTGGTGAAGCAGCCAACTTTCCGATATATAAACAGTCCAACCAGGCAGTCAAGTAGGCAGTCATCTCTTTGTTACAACCCTATGCCTATGGTTGTTCGATCGGAATATTATCTAGCTACGAGAATACTTTTATGCGCACATAAACGACTTTATTCAACAGTTTCTTCTCCTCAGTGTCAGTATAAGGGGCACATTCATATAACATCATTGATGTGAATAATTACAAACAGAATTGACATTTTTGAGTGAACTACTTTTTTATATATATAATTTTACTATGTATATTTTGCGAGCGCTTTTAAGGTGAATAGTTAGTCTATGTTCGTAAATAAAAAGGTTTGTTTTGGTAATCTTCGATCAAAGTCTAACCATTTGCATCCGTGTTTTGGAGTGGCCTAACCTTAACACATTTCTCACCATTAGATTGCTATGACTGAATGATACGCAGACATTAAGCACCACGCCCAACTCAATATTCCCTTTGAATTGGAACTACATCAACATACTGAAATTAAAATATAAATCTATTCTATTGTATGTTAAAGTACTAATGAAATCAAAACTAGCCATATTGATTTTGTTAGCTCACACTTTGAATATAAGAAAAAATATCCTCCAAACAGACCATTGTGACGATGGCGGTGGTGACAACATGGAAACAGAGTAGATTCAAGTGCGAGAAGTTTATTAGTTCTCAGCCAACAAATCCAAATCCCAATGATGAATCATAATCGGTGAAGCAGCCAACTTTCCGATAAATAAACAGTCCAACCAGGCAGTCAAGTAGGCAGTCATTACTTTGTTACATCTCTATGCCTACAGTTGTTCGATCAGAATATTATCTAGCTACAGGAATAGTTTTGCGCGCACATAAAACAACAATAACGACTTTATTCAACAGTTTTTTCTCCTCAGTGTCAGTAGCTAGCGCTCTTAAGGTGAATTAGTCTATGTTCGTAAATTAAAAGGTTTGTTTTGGTAATCTTCAATCAAAGTCTAACCATTTACATCCGTGTTTTGGAGTGGCCTAACCTTAACCTTAACACATTTCTCACCATTAGATTGCTATGAGGGAATGATACGCAGACATTAAGCACCACGCCCAACTCAATATTCCGTTTGAATTGGAACTACATCAACATACTGAAGTTAAAATATAAATCTATTCTATTGTATGTTAAAGTACTAATGAAATCAAAAATAACCATATTTATTTTGTTAGCTCACACTTTGGATATAACAAAAAAAAAATCCTCCAAACAGACCATTGTGACGATGGCGGTGGTGACGACATGGAAACCGAGTAGATTCAAGTGCGAGAAGTTTATTAGTTCTCAGCAAACAAATTCAAATCACAACGATGAATCGTAGTTGGTGAAGCAGCCAACTTTCCGATAAATAAACTGTCCAACCAGGAAGTCAAGTAGGTAGTCATCTCTTTGTTACAACCCTATGCCTATGGTTGTTCGATCGGAATATTATCTAGCTACGAGAACACTTTTGTGCGCACATAAAACAACAATAACGACTTTATTCAACTGTTTCTTCTTCTCAGTGTCAGTAGCTAGCGCTCTTAATGTGGATAATTAGTCTATGTTCATAAATTAAAAGGTTTGTTTTGGTAATCTTCAATCAAAATCTAACCATTTGCTTCCGTGTTTTGGAGTGGCCTAACCCTAACCCTAACCCTAACACATTTCTCACCATTAGATTGCTATGAGGGAATGATACACAGACATTAAGTGCCACCCCCAGCTCAATATTCCGTTTAAACTGGAAGTACATCAACATGCTGAAATTAAAATATAAATCTATTCTATTGTATATTACAGTGCTAACGAAATCGAAACTAACTGTATTGATTTTGTTAGCTCACACTGCTAGTTTTGTGGTAAACAATCCATGTGTGCATGTCATTGAGACAAAAAAAATAAATGTTTGCTCTTGTAATCTTTAATTGAAATCTGAAAATGCACTTCCTGTTTGTTTTCAGTTAAATTCTCAGATTAGGTCTGTCTGAGGTATTGGGCGGGGCTAACATAACCACGCCCCTCCAGCTGTCAGTTTTGTCAACAAACAGAAATGGTGAGGAGGAGGAATCTGTTAGGTTGTAATAACTCTCCCAAAACCCTTCTCCCCATCTTTCTGAATTAAATGCCTACTTTACTACATCCAATCAGCTCGCAGTAGAAAAAACAAGCCACGCCCACTGTTTTCTCATCTAATGTTCCGTTTCTCTAGGAACTGCATCACAATATGGAAAAAAAAAAGTGATTGCAGTTTCCGGTTCATGTGGACTTTAATATATTAAAGTTGTTAATTGTATTTATATTGTTCACATCTGGCGATAAGAATCTCTCCTATGCAGATGCCAGTGTAGTCTTACATGCGTGGCAGTAGAAGGCCATCTTTTAGCCTCAGCCTCATCATTACAGCGCTCGCAGTCATTAGAGGCCACTGAGAGCATCATTTCTGTTACGTAATGAGCTTTTGTTCTGGTCGCCGTCATTAGTGTCGCCGTGTGTGAATATTTCACCTCTGTCCACTCGCTCATCATCTCCATCCACACTGCCTGGCTCATTTCATGCAGAAAGCACAACGTGGCATTACTGCTGAGTGTTTCCAGGAAAGAAGGCCATAAAGGGCAGTCTGAGCAAAACTGCATCATAAGGATGCTTGATACCAATCAAGCTCATTGAAGTTTTGCTTTTTTAAACTAGTCTGTCATTTATAAATATACATTTAAATATTATTTTAGTTCATTTGGGTTTTGTTAATTTTGGTTTACTTTTGATTTTGTGAAAATTTTATGTAGCTTTTCATGTTTTTAGTTTCTGTTTTTTTGTAATTTAGCAGAGTTTAACAGAAGTGTACAGTGCTGACCAAAACAATTACTTAATAGGATATAGCTCATCAAAATTCTGTCATTATGTGTTCATCCTCCACTTCTTTTAAACCTGTTTGAGTGTTTTCTGTGGTTGAACACAAAGGGCTCTATCATACACCCGGCGCAATGAGGTGCAAGACATGTTTGGCATGATTTGTTGCTATTTTCAGACAAGCGCAACCCTAATGTTCATGTTTTGCGCCACGTTGTTTAAAAGCAAATCCATTTGCTCCACTTTGTGGACGTATTGGTATGCTAGTCTATAAAGGAGGTGTGTTAAGGCACATTGTTGGCTCGTTGCTATTTTGAGGAACTGAAATAGACCGCGCCATTGACCAACTGAAAGCTGGTTTAAAGTCCAGCGCAGAGCGTGTTAGTTATGTGCTTATGCAGGTCCAAACGCTTACACATTGCTTAATACACACAGGATGTACAACAATACACAATATCTTTACATATGAAAAACATTAAAGGATTAAAATGTTACAAAAAATATTATTTTCTACATAAATATAAAAACCACTGCCTCCATGCCTTCTTCACCTCAGAGGTTTTTTCTCAGTTTATTCATGACAATTTGTATGATAATATTAATAATAATCATATTTATTATTATTATTATTATTATTATTATTATTATTATTATTATTATTATTATTATTATTATTATTATTATTATTATTATTATCAGTAGTAGTAGTAGTAATATTTATTATTTGCCTATTTATATTTGTTTTAATAAAAACAAGTTTAGAGACATCTGCATCACCATATGGGGCATAAGAACAGGACGTGTGTTTGGATATAACTCAGTTTTTTGACCACACTTCGCTATTATTGTTCATTTAATTGTTTGAGGGAAATTAGAACTGAACTTAGAAATAGTTTTGAACAAATGTTTGCGCTTAACAAACTAAATTAAATATGTAGGCTGAATGTCTTTTCAATAGTTTTTTTTTTGTTTTGTTTAGAAAATATGGCTTGTTTATAAAAAATACCCTTGATCAATGTTTTCCTTGACCAGCAAAACATTATTTATTCTAACATTTTTTATTTTATTTTACTTAACGAAAGTGTTTTTCAACCAACAGTTTTAGTCTTTTCATTAGTTTGCTTTTTTGTTTGATGAAAATATCCTTCAGTGTTTTCCTTGACCAGCCAATCATCATTTATTATAACATTTTTATTTTATTTCGAAAGTGTTTTTTGTGAGAGTAAAACCAACAGTTTTAGTCTTTTTCATTAGTTTGAGTTTTGGTTTATGAAAATATCCTTGATCAGTGTTTTCTTTGATCAGCAAAACATCATTTATTATGACATTTTAATTTCAGACAACCAAAGTGTTTTTTCACCAACAGTTTTAGTCTTTTTGATTAGTTTTGATTAGTTTTGGTTGATTAGAGTTTTGGTTATGAAAATATCCTTGATCAGTGGTTTCCTTGACTAGAAAAACGTCATTTATTACGTTCTATTATAAACGTTCTGTTAACGAAAGTGTTTTTTGACCAATCGTTTTGCTCTTTTTCATTACTTTTTTTTTTTGTTTGTTTACAAAATATTGCTTGTTAATAAAATTGTGTTTTCCTTGAGAAGCAAAACTATTTATTACGACATTTTTATTTAATTTTATTTAATGAAAGTGTTTTTCAACCAACAGTTTTAGTCTTTTTCATTAGTTTGAGTTTTGGTTTATGAAAATATTCTTCATTTATGAAAATATCCTTTATCAGTGTTTTCCTTGACCAGCAAAACATCATTTGTTATGACGTTTTTATTTCATTTCAGTGAACGAAAGTGTTTTTCGACCCACAGTTTTAATCTTTTTTATTCGTTTGAGGTTTTGTTTATGAAAATATCCTTGATCAGTGTTTTCCTTGACTGGCAAAATACTTTTTAAATTTAATTTCACAACACACATAAATGCACTTTTTTTTTTTTTTCAAAAGAGATATGGTATGTCTGGTGCAAGTGTGCAAAAATCTGGTGCAACTGTCAGATAATGTGTTTTCACGGGTGGTTTGTCAAGCCCACTCACCTGGTTGAGGCACACTCAGAAATGTCTTATTACTAGGGCCAGACGGAATCTGCGGACGTTTTTTTTGCTATTTCTGCTGAGAATTTTAGCAAAAAACTGCGGATTTCTGCAGAATTATTTTGGGAGTATCATACCTAAAACCTTAATATGTTAAATAGAAAATAATAACTTTTTAACTTTTATTTAAGGTTTAAAATGCAAATCCAATTAGATTCACTTTATTTGGTAAACAAAGCAAGTCTCTCATATAATACTTCTAATAAAAGACAGAAAATATTACTTTACAAACTGCATTGTACATAAATCAGATAAACATTTTCATATTAGCCAATAATATTACTGTCATTAATTAACTGTAATAAAAACTGAATAAATTTAGATTTACGCACAGTTACTCAAGTAAATAAACAGAATTAATGATGGGCTAAAAATCTGTGGAAATCTGCGTAATTCTGCGCGCGCAGATTCTGTGTGGGCCTACTTATAACTCATAAAGTTTTGAGATTGTCGTGTCATATGGTGGAGGTAGACATATTATGACATTTTCATTATATTAAATGTCATATTTGTTTCAGACTACCTTTATTTTATAGTCTTTTTCATTAGTTTGAGTTTTGGTTTCTGGGAATTTGTGTTTTCCTTGACCAGCGGTGCACTCGTCTCTTCAGCGCGGCGGGGAGGCTAGTGTGGAGGGCGTCCTCAACCAGCTGATCCTGGAGCATCTGCAGCTGGCTCCTCTTCAGTGGGGTAAGAAAAACACCTTTCTCTCTTCCTCAATGCAGATATTCAAATCTATTCACACTCAGAGGTTATCTGTCTCCAGGACTGGTCTCTGCTCATGTTTCTTATTTGCATTTGTAATGGAGGAGAACTGTCCCTCACCGTGTGTGATGGAGGCCAGAGACAAGGCTCTCGTGTCGTCCGTGCTGTTTTTATATTAGTATTGTTGGTTTATGTAGGCATTTGGTTAAGAGACAAGTTTGACTGCTTTCATAAGAGCTGCGGTTTAAAGTTGGTGTGTAAAGTAGGCTGTTTTCAAAAATGTACAAGTGCTCTGTGAATATCAGGACATGGACGCACTGGGGTGCTTTTCTTTTGAACATTTCAGTGTTTCCGAATAACTATATATTATGACAAACTATACATCAGTCTAAAGCTACAACACTTAAGCAGGGGGTACATACTCATCATCTTTAGAACAAGACACACACACATTCATTGCTATACATTATGGATTATTTTGAAAGGTAAGAGTCCTCAGAACAATATGCCATAGAACACATTTAGTCCACAGACACAAGTGTTGAATTATGTATGGTTGTTTGTTTGTTTATGCCACCGTTTCTGTCGAATACCTGTTGTTTAAATTGTTTACTATGTTACTTACGAGGAAAAACTGTGTTTTTATAGCAAAAAGCAAGACGATGTCATAGCTTACAGTGTTACAAATAAAATGAGACCACAAACTGAATAAAAGTATATACAGTTGAAACCAGAAGTTTACATACACTGTATAAAAAGGCACATAACCATTTTAAAAAAGTCAGATGTTAATGTGACTAAACTTTTTCTCTTTTAGGTAAGTTAGGATTATCAAATTTGTTTCTGTTTTGCTTAATAGCAGAATAATGAGAGAAATATTTTTTGAGAAATTGTTATAACTTTTCTTGAAAGTCAAGTTTACATACAATAAGATTATTATGCCTCTGAAAAAGCTCAGATGATGGTGTCAAGGTTTTGGAAGTTTCCGATTGGCTAATTGACAACATTTGAGTTAATTGGAGGAACAACTGTAGAATAGTATTTAAGGAAAACCTCAAACACACTGCTTCCTTGTGTGACAACATGGGAAAATCAACAAGCCAGAATCAACAAAAAAGCCAGATTACAATTTGCTAAATTACACTGGGAAAAAGAATAATGTTTGGAGACATGTCCTGTGGTCTGATGGAACTAAGATTGAACTGTTTGGCCATAATGACCAGTGTTACATTTGGAGGACATAGAGGAAAGCTTACAAGCCTAGGAACACCATCCCAACTGTGAAGTATGGGGGGGGCAGCATCATGTTGTGGGGCTGTTTTGCTGCAGGAGGGACTGGTCCACTTCACAGCATAGATGGCATCATGAAGAAAGAACATTATGTAGAAATACTGAAGCAAAATTTCAAGACATCAGCCAGGAAATTAAAACTTGGCCACAAATGGGTCTTCCAAACAGACCATGACCATAATCATACTGCCAAATTAGTTAAAATTTTCTTTAAGGACAACAGAGTGAATGTTTTGGAGTGGCCATCACAAAGGCCAGATCTCAATCCTATAGAAAATTTGTGGGCAGAGTTGAAAAAGCTTGTGCGAGCAAGACAGCCAACAAATCTGACTCAGTTACACCAATTCTGTCAGGAGGAATGGGCCAAAATTCCTTCAAACTATTGTGAGAAGCTTGTGGAAGGATACCCAAAACATTTGACCAAAGTTATACAGTTTAAAAAAATACCAAGGAAATGTATGTAAACTTTTGACTGTCAAGAAATTAATAAAAAATTCTCAAAAAAAATTCTTTCATTATTCTGGCATTTAGCAAATATAAATGATTTAGGTAATCCTAGCAGACCTAAAATAGTAAACGTTTAGTACGATTTACCATCAGACATTTAAAAAAAAAAAAAAAAAAAAAGGTTATGTTCCTTTTTTTAGACTGTATGTAAACCTCTGCTTTCAACTGTAAGTATCTAAGTATATAAGCTATAGTTAGTAAAATCTAAACAAAGCAGCCGAGTGCATTCGCTCTCTGTCAGTCACTTTTAGCCAGTAACTTACTTTCTAGTTTAACTTATGAAGGATTTAGCCAATGGCTGCATGATTCTTTCGACATATGGTGACATTTATTCATCCACTGGACACGTTGTTGTTTTATTGCTCTCTGTTCATAGTCACTGGTCAATCATTACGTGCCTTAATGGGGCCCCACAAGGGTGTGTAAGTTCACCATTTATACAAATGACTGCGTTAGTCAGCAGACAAATCAATATATTCTTACATTTTCTAATGACACTGTATTATTGCACCTTTTCACAAAATATGCCAGCGTCATGGAATACAGGAGGAGGTCATCATAGACCCCTGGTCAGTGAGCGATAGGAGCTCTGTTGTGGTTTATGATAAAGACATTAAGCAGGTTGCTTCATATAAATTTTTAGGGGTGAATATTGATTGAGAGCTTAATTGGCACTCTCAGGTGTCAAGTCTTTGTGCAAGAATTTAGGCCACACTCACACTATGCTATTCGAAGCATACTGAGTGTGAGTGCTCTGAACCGGGATCAGGCGCAGATCAGTTGGCCGGCCCTGGCCCAGTTGGAAGAGGTGTGCCAGAGCGCGGTTTACTTGGGCTTTGGCGCGGTACACTTGTGTGAAAGTACAAAGCGCACCTGAGTCTGAAACTGAAGACGAAATGTGACTTTTAAGGGACTGTTTCATATAGATTTATTAATCATTCTTACTGTTCAATGAACGCAAACTGTCGTAGTTTATTAAAGGGTCACGAAACACTAAAACACATTTTTTGAGCTGTTGACAGTCATATATGTGTCCCACGCTGCTATAAACACTATTAGGACACATATATTGCACTAAAAAGTGAAAATTGGTTGTTTTTGCGTTATTTTGAGCAAATCCGTTCTTCCGGTTTGAAACAAATTTTTGAAGCTGCGTCACGGCCATGAGATACTTAGGTGTAAATCCAGCCGGAGAGTGGCTGTCTGTCTTTTCTAGGACGTTCTTGCGTATCTGAGTGTGCAGTATTAATTCATGAGAAAGACGTGCTTCAAACCAATCAGCGCGCTCTATTGTGTATGACGCGAAACTTCATTAATATGCATGATAGCTCCGGAGACTGTTTACCAGTTTACACTGTTCAGACGGCAGAGAGACGCCACGTTGTGTTGCCAAAACAAGTGAAAGTACAAGAATTTCAAGACAAGAGTCGTAGGTGTTATTAGTGTGTTGCAACGAAGGTTTTGTTTTCATTTTCCCTTTATGAGAGAGCAGCTGGACTCACGTGTGGATTACAGTGCACGCGACACGCGACAGAAACGCGTTTGTAAGGAACATTTTTACCCAAGAGCTTTTTCTCATCTGGAAATGGTGAAATCCGGATTTGCTGCTCGTCTACTTTTAATAAAAAGACACAGCTCCAGTTTGATTGTCTGTCTACAGATTTGGTAAGTGTTTGCAGTGCAGTGCCCTTTGTTTAAATGCTGCTCTCCGAGTGTAAACATGTAAACACAACCTATTCCCGTCGTGCAGGATTTTCGCTGCATTTTGTGACAGGATAGTCTATACACACACGGCTTTCTGACGCTACCTACCGAGTACATAAGTTACAGAGAAATGCGGAGGATTGTTTTCTCTTATTCGCCGTATCAAATCAGCCTCTGTGTGTTTGTTTTTCCTGTCAAACTTAGCGCGTGCCCAAATGTTAACTCCCTTCTATGCAAAATCTTATCCTCTTTCCCTCCCCCGACACTCCCACACTCCCAGAGCTGGACACGCCCAACTTTCCTGACTTTTTTCAAAACAGAGGTGTGAAAACACCCTGCTGAGACAGGGGGTTTCGTGGCCCTTTAAAGACACAAACCCCTCACTGCACCACAGCTGCACCTTCAGCAAACCTCCTAATTCCTGCAGCACGAGGACTTTATGATTGTTTATGAGCATCAAAAGTGGCTGATCTGTTCGGCGAAATATTTGACTGCATGTCACCGCATATCAAACGACTAAAATGATATAACTAAAGAAATCTCTGTGCTCAGCGAGAGCGCTTCTTAAACTGAACAGCGCACCATCAATGACGTAAGCATGCTCAGTGAGTAGCAGCATAATGCTAACGTTTTATAAAGCGACAATAGAGTTTATTTTAAGATATGGAATTACTGTTTGGTTTGGAAATCTGACTGATATTTACTGAACCCAAGTAAATAACCTGATGAGAGCGGCAGGAAAAATGATGAGAATTGAGACACTTGGTTCGCTAAAAGGCATCTTTGAGTTGTGCACAATTCAACAACTCAACATGATATTATCTGATTCTTCGCATGTGCTGTCTTTGAAGTATGAGCTGATGAATTCTGGCAGATGATCCCGTTATGCAAGTATAATAGATATAAACATTCTCTTGTCTTCCTTTTTCAATTAAATTGATCAATGAGCAAGAAGGGTAGGACGGTCAAAGATTAAGATAATTGATTGGTTGGCATAACAGAGGGCAGTGGGGGCATATTGTATTTTATTTTATTTTTTAATTATTGTTTTTATGGAACCGTATTTATATCAGGAGGTATTTTAGGGTCAGATTTTCAATGTGTATGTATGTTATATGTTGTCTTGTTGGTGTCTATGTACAGCAGAACCTTTTTTTCTGAAATAAATTTCTTCTGCGGGAGACAATACATTTTACCTTGACCTTGACGTGATGCGATGCACCTGCCCTGCGCGGCTTTATGCTTACAGTTCAAGCTAACGGCAGAATGGCTGGTTTGCAAAAAGGAAACAAAGAAAATGGATCCTTAAAAGATGTAAAACTGCAGCACAATTGTATTTATTCATTTACAGTGCGCTTGTAAATTTTACAGTATTACCGGCAATTTTTACAGTATTACTGGTGCACTGTAATTTACAAACGCACTGTATATTCATAATTACAACTCTTCTGTAAGACTACAGTAATGATATGTCTATTGATTATTATATATTTATAGATATTCATAACATTTATAGACAAAAACAGCTCAAACAGTCATGAAATGGCCTGAAGAGAGTCCAGACCTTAATATAGTATTATGAGGCTGTATTGCCTGGACAGAGACAAAAAGCTGAAAGATACAAATACATTAGAAGATGAACTTGGGTCTGGTGTATGTATCTTTTGCTAGCAATAGCTGTTTCATTCTGAAAATGGTTTGTTTTTTTCCTTTTTGTATACATATTTATTTTCTATCCGTTTATATCTTAATGCAGAGGCCGGTCCTATATCTGGAAGGTCATTGAAACTTTGCTAATACACCAAAACTGTTGGGGGACCAAAACTTTTGCACACTTCTATACTGGAAATATATCTATATAAGCAGGCTCTCTGCCGTTGTAACTCTTCACGTCCTCCTCATCTTCATCCTCGCTCTGCACGCATGTTTATTCAAACCCGCATAACACTAATGCATATTCATGAGCTCATAAATGTTGGAGGACTCATCTGGGATGACCAGACCGTGACATGAAACATGCTCTGTATCACACGCTGATCATCTCTTTCACGTTTATCAGCGTTGTGTTGGGCTGTCAGAGCGCTGGTGTCTTATTTATCTGTTCTCCTGTCAGGCCTGTCTTCTCGTGTATTGATGTGCTTTCATGTTTTTGCCTGACCTGCCGATGGAGGACAAATTGAGATGTTTCAGCTGTAAAAAAAAGAAAATAGCGTGTTATAATTTCTGGATTTATGTTAATATACAGTAATGGCCAAAAGTGATGTCAAAATTAGAACTTTTTTTAGCATTTAATGATACAACAAGTTGCTTTACATTAAAACAGTGAGATCCTTTCCCTTAAAAGCAACAAGTTGGCTTTACTTTAAAAAAAAAGTGAGTTATACCCATTGTAACTTAGAAGTTTTACTTAGAAATTTACTTATTAATATAAACATTTACTTGTCTTTTTAAGTCTATATAATATTCAGGTCTGGACGCTGTGCAGGCCATTTCATGATTCTGTGATTGAACAGCTGTTTTCTTTCTCCAAATAGGACTTTACTGCAATTAGTGGTTCATTATCATGCTGAAAATGAAAACTATTATTGTCAGGGTTTTTGGTGGGGGAAAGGACCGAGGACTCAAGTGCAGGAAATCAGGGTATTTATTGATAATAAAATAAAACAAACAGCAAAATAAACAACCCCGAGGGGGAAAACATTAACAAAACAAATAATCAAAACAAACTGGACAGGGCAGGCTGGCAGGGATCTGGACTGGAGGACAGGACAAGGCAGGATAAGACGATGAACGATGACGACGAACTGGCACAGGACAGCAGACATGAGGAGATTTTAAGCTGAAATAAATTAACACAAACAGGTGAACATGATAAACTAATAATGGGTTAACAAGGAGGGTAGGGCTAGACAATACAAGACTAGAACACGCAAGCACGCGGTGCATGTAAACATACACCACGTGCTAACACAACACCAACAGACGACTGAACAGGGGACACGAGCACACGATAGATGTAAACATCTTACCGTGCGCTCACACATAAGCACCGCGCATGCTTCATCTCAGCGCCAACAGAAACCAAAACCAACCAGACTGAGATGCTGAGAATGAAACAGCGCGATGCCGACAGAACAAAACAAACACGAGTACGAGCGCGCAGACGCCTCACAAACACGCGCAGGCAGTACACGTCCGCATCAAGTTGGAGCGCGCACGGCCCGCACGAACTCACTACAGCGCGCGCACACAGAGACACACACAATGACAGAACACAAGTGCTCGACCCGAGAAAACTCGAGCCGAGCACAACAGGGCATGACAAGACAGAGCTAGTGTCTGGACTCTGCCACCAAAACAAGAGTTAACAAGACCAGAGTGGCAGAACCCTGACAATTATAACTGAAGTCCTTTACCAGAAGGAATGGCATAATGAATTTAACCTATATGCACTCTTCAGACAATATTGGTAAGCTCAAACCAGCACAAACAGCCTCTCTCCAACATTGTTTTTCACATGTCTTAATCAATTAAACCAAAATAATTCAATCTCTAACCTAACTTCTATCCTAACAAAACATACATGTTCAAAAATGTACACTTATGATTGGTTTTGTGACAAAGGGTCACATACAGTTGAAGTCAGAATTATTAGCCCCCCTTTGAATTTTTTTTTATTTTTTAATTATTTCCCAAATGATGTTTAACAGAGCAAGGACATTTTCACAGTATGTCTAATATTTTTTTCTTCTGGAGAAAGTCTTATTTGTTTTATTTCGCTAGAATAAAAGCTGTTTTAATTTTTTTAAAAGCCATTTTAAGGTCAAAATTATTAGCCCCTTTAAGCTATTTTTTTTTTCCGATAGCCTACAGAACAAACCATCGTTATACACTAACTTGCCTAATTACCCTAACCTGCCTAGTAAACATAATTAACCTAGTTAAGCCTTTAAATGTCACGTTAAGCTGTATAGAAGTGTCTTGAAAAATATGTAGTAAAATATTATTTACTGTCATCATGACAAAGATAAAATAAATCAGTTATTAGAGATGAAAACAAGTGAGTAATACCCGTTTATAACTTGGAACTGTTAAGTTGACTTAATTTTTATAAGTATGTGCATAGTTGGTTTACTTAATAATTTAAATTTTATTTTCTATTTTTTTTTTCTTTTGCATAAAATCATCTTATTATGGGGAACTCATATTTGTCTGATTTTGGTTAAAACATAATTAATTTTTGTTTGGCAGATAGTAGTAGTTTATAGCATAATTTAAGTGGGATTTTGAGTAAATAAATACATTTTTAATCTCACATTTATGACTTTTCATCTTCAGAATTTTGGCACAGAGGAAAAGTCAGATTTTTGTGATTAAAAAGTTCTGTTTGCTATAAAATAACTTTGCATTACACGTTTCTAATACAAATGAAGTGATAAATATAACTTTTACTAGTGATTTCATGTCAGTTGACCCCACTGTACATATAAATACAGTATATTTTTGCAAACAGTGCAGGTTTACAGGAATTTGGACTTCACACTTTTACAGCAACACTTGTTTAACCTATGCATTTGGTTGCATGTAAAAAACTTAAAGCCCATTTTTAATCGCATTTACTTTTAGAAAGTGTCGCTTCTGAAACCAGCACACAGTCATTTTCAGAGACATTCAAACGCTCACAAGTGAAGCCGCAGAGCCATTAAAATGCTTTCCCATCATCAGCGGCATTTATTTAGCTGTTAAATGCGGTCAGTGCTCTTTAATGCTTTAATGGACCTATATCAGAAGTCCGTCTCTCTTTCTCTCTCTCCTTCATTTATCAGAGATGTGAAAATTGCAAAACCCGGTAGAGCTTTTGAAATGTGTGACGGGTCCGTCTGTACCCGCCTGTCCTCCAGTCCAGATACTCTCATATAGATATACAGTACGTTGAGATCTGCACTAATAGCTGCTCTGTGTCTCTGAAAAAAGAAAACTGTACCGGAGTTCGTTATAAAAACTGACATGTCTGACTTTATAAACTGACATATATTACAGTGAGACCTGTACCAGGTCAATGCATTTGGATGGAGAGTTATTAAAAAGTAAAGACAGCCTTTTAAGGAGTGCTATTTTTAGAACTTGGCTATAGTTCATGTATGAGTATGGTTATCTAATTCTTGAACTTATTTAACTTTTCAACTACAGCAGCTGCACACTGCACACACAAAAAAAATCTGTAAAATTTACCCTAAAATAAATGGTACTGTGGTTGCCAGATTTTTATCTTTAAAAATACGTTAAAAAAAGTAAAAGTCGTTTTGTTAAAAAAATCACATTTAAAAAAAAAAAAAGTAAAAAAAATCTGTGAAATTCATGGTAAAAAGGTAGCTGTACTTGTCGGAAGTTTATCGTAAAAAATACGGTATAAATTTAAATAAATAAAAAAACCTGAATTTTACGGTAAATAACTGTATTTTATTAATTTATACTCGAGCACCAGTGTTTTGAAATTTACGGTAAAATAAATTGTAGCTTTGATTGCCATATTTTTTACATTAAAAATACGATATAAACGTAAAATGCATTTTAAAAATTTCAAATCACATTTTAAAAAAATCTGTGAAATTTACGGTAAAAAAGGGTAGCTGTGGTTGCTGGAATTTTACCAGTAAAAATACGGTATAAACGTAAAAATAAGGTCTAAATTTGACAGTAAATTACTGTATTTTATTAATTTATACTCAAGCACCAGTGTTTTGAAATTACGGTAAAATAAATTGTAGCTGTGATTGCCAGATTTTTACCATAAAAAATACAGTATAAACAAAATGCGTTTAAAAAATTTGAAATTACATTTTAAAAAATCTGTAAAATTTACAGTAAAATAAAAAACAGTAGCTGTGGTTGCTGGAATTTTATAGTTAAAAATATGGTAGAATTCAAATTACTGTATTACTCGATTACTGTATTTCATTAATTTATAGTCAAACACCAGTGTTTTAAGTACTAACATCTACATAAAGTATAAACATCTACATATAAACTAACATATATTACAGTGAGATCTGCGGCAGGTCAATGCATTTTGATGGAGAGTTATTTAAAAAGTAAAGTTATCTAATTCTTTAACTTATTTAATGTTCCAACTCGCTGAAATCATCACGTTTGAAATCATTATATCATGTTTGTCATCACAGCTACACACTTAAAAAAAACATGTGAAATTTATGGTAAAAAAAAAAAAACATGCTGTGGTTACTAGGGGTGTAACGGATCACTGTTGATCCGTGATCCGTACGAATCACAACCCACGGTTCGGAACGCACGTGACCCGCGGATTAATAACTTTTTTTGAACTTGTAGGTTAATCCATCATTTATAACAATTGCAGAGAGATCGCCTTCCGCGTCATTCAAATCACGTGTATGAAAGCATTTTGGCTTCCCTGTAAAATATAATGATGACAGAAAGAGTTGTGGTGGGACCTACCTAAATACTTTCGGCTATTAATTTAAGGTGTTTTCTGTCACTGTTTGTTTAGCCTGCATTAATGCATTCAGTGTAAAACTGCACAATTAGACATTAAAAGATCATGATCTCAATTTAAACCCGCGCAACATGAACGATAAATGATAATGATTTGCATATGTTTATTAATCCTTCAAAGCGCTGCATTCAAATCTGCATTGAGAGAGATTCAGTTTTTACACTTTTTCAGTGAGTAACAAACAACTAAATAACACAGAAGTACTGGGAGAACAGCTTATAGTTCAGATATAAACACTGATGTTTATGGTTTATGGTATCACCGTTTAATGAAACAAGACGCTGGTGAAAGCAATTACATTGTGTAACCAACAGATGGCGACAAACAAACATCAAATTATGTCACTAAATAGGTTTTCAAAAATAATACACCTACAGTAAAATAAAACATGAAGTTTTATGTGTGAATTGTTGAATCATTAATTGAAGATAAATATGATCTGTTGTACAAGATTTCTATATTTAGCATTATCAGCAACAGTAGCAAAGATAATTTTTCGTATTGAATATTTTTCTTTTTTCCAGCTGGTTCTTCTTGATATTTATTTTTTATTAAAATTACAGGTTCTTAGTTCTGTTTGTTAAAAGCAATGTTTTTTGTAGTAATATTTTTGTATAAATGGAAAGCAAATGACATTTGTCTCCTCCCTTTTTTGCTGATCCGAAAAATGGTCCGACCCGTGACTCAAAAACCGTAGTGTGATCCGTACTGCAGATTTGTGATCCGTTACACCACTAGTGGTTACCATATTTTTACCATTAAAAATATGGTAGAAACATAAAATACATTTTGGCAATTTAAAATCACACTTTTTTTTTTTTAATCATATGTGAAATTTACAGTAAAAAACTGTAGCTGTGGTTGCCGGAATTTATAAATGAAAAAAAAGAAATTTCTAAATGTTATGGTAAATTATTGTATTTTATTCATTTATTATCAAAACCAATGTTTTGAAGTACTAACATCTACATAACATATAAACATCTACATATAAACTGACATATATTACAGTGAGACCTGTGGCAGGTCAATGCGTTTGGATGGAGAGTTATTAAAAAGTAAAGACAGACTTTTAAAGGCTGCTATTTTTAGAACTTGGCTATACTTTATACTGTATGAGTACGGTTATCTAATTCTTGAACTTATTTAACTTTCCAACTCACAGCTACACACTTAAAAAAAAAGAACTGTGAATTTTATGGTAAAAAAAATGGTAGCTGTTGTTTTTTACTGTTAAAAATATGGCAAAAAAGACATTTTAAAAATAAAACAATCCCACAAAATCTGTGAAATTTATGGTAAAAAAAGGTAGCTGTGGTTGCTGAAATTTTAACTTTAAAAATACGATAAAATCATTTTAAAATGTAAGCGATAAATTACTGTATTCCATTCATTTGTCCTCAAACACCAATGTTTTGAAGTACTGGTTTGTAAAGAAAGAAAGAAAGAAAGAAAGAAAGAAAGAAAGAAAGAAAGAAAGAAAGAAAGAAGAAAGAAAGAAAGAAAGAAAAGAAAGAAAGAAAGAAAGAAAGAAAGAAAGAAAGAAAGAAAGAAAGAAAGAAAGAAAGAAAGAAAGAAAGAAAGAAAGAAAGAAAGAAAGAAAGAAAGAAAGAAAGAAAGAAAGAAAGAAAGAAAGAAAGAAAGAAAGAAAGAAAGAAAGAAAGAAAGAAAGAAAATGAAATAAAGATAAAAAGAAAGAAAAGATCCAAAAAGCAACCAATCCAACACAAGATCAGTCATTTTTTGCAACCAATAAAATCCAGACAGCCAATGTTCTGCACAATAAAGCAGATAACCGACATAATGTGGTCATGGACACCTATTTATATTTGAATCATCAACATTAACAGTTTAGATCTAAGGTACAAGCGGTCCATTTTAGGCCCTGTGTCATTTCTTTATCATTTTCTTTTAGCCGTTTTAAATGGTCCTGCCGTGTGATGAATGAAATTACAAATATCTCTGCGGATGCTCAATTAGCTCGAGCTTATAAAATATGATGCATAGTAATTGCAAAATTAGATTTGCTGCTTAAAATAGCCTGCAAGACGTCATCTTCCGAATTTTTTTATGTCAACCCTTTAAACACAGAGCAGCCAGAGACCTGTATGATAAAATACATATAAGCCCATGAGTGTCTGTACACACTCCACAATCTTGTAGGAGTCTAGACACACATACTTGTATACATGGTTTACAGGGACACTCCTTAAGTGCAAAGCATTTAATACTGCATTAACTGCTTATCATAAGTCCCTATCCCAACCCTCACAGCAAAGTTTGAATGACAAAAGACCACATTAAGTATTATTTTTAAGCATTTTGAATTATGAAGACACACGACATGTCCTCATAAACCACTTAATAGAGTACAACTTGGTCACAACCGAGTCATTATGCAATTTCGTCCTTGTAAATCATATAAACAAGTATACACACACACACAGGCATAAATCAGTGTCAGAAATGGACAGTGCTGCGTTGTTTTTTTCGCAAACGAACAGAATAACATGAACCCTGTATGGTTGCCGTGGTAACCCAGAATGCTGCAGAGTACCTGCCTTATAGCAAATATATTCAAGTACGGAAATGAATAAATCAGTAGATTACGGCTCTAGCACATTAATCGACACTCACGCTGTGCTGATGAGATGCCCAAAGTGTCCCGCACTAAAGGCGTCAAGCTTTTTCAGAGCATCCAACGTCCTCAGCAATGCTGATTACATTGATTTGAGCTTTTTTTTGTTTCAGTGGCCTCTTGTAAATAATGCATGCTCTTACTTTTTATAATGCAATCAGTTTCATTCAATCCTGATTTATCAAATCATAAAAACAATGACTACTGTATGTTTTCATTGATCGCCTCATTCAAAGTAAACCTGAGGTTCGTTCATGATTCTGTTTTTCTCGTTGATTTCTGTCTCTGTCCTAAGGCAAATAAATAAATTAATTAATTAATTTACAGCAGACCATTGATCAATTTATGTTAGTTTATGTTAATTAGAAATGTCACTGATTTCAACTATAAAAAACTGTAAAAATGCTACAGTAAAAATTCATAACTAGGTTAAGACTAAGGCCCAATCCCAATTCTACCCCCTAGCCCTTCCCCTTACGTGAACACGCATAGCAAGGGATAGGGGTGTCCCAATTCTCTTTAGCTTGAAGGTGTAGGTGTCACGATCACCAGCGATCTTCTCCCCATAGATTGCTGGTTAACATGCACATTCACTAATGGACTACAAATCTGCCATCTAATGGACTACATCTCCAAACATGCACTACTCTCACATCACACACAACCGGTTCCATATCATCACTGATTACATCCCACAGCTGAAGCCCCTCAAGAACTGATTACACACAGTACATAAACAGCACACACACTCACTCCAGTTGCCCAGTCTTGTTACCTGTTTTCAGTATCAATTCTAAGCATTTCCTTGTCTTGTTTTTGCCGTGTTTAGACCCTCGCCTTGATTGTCTGTTTCTCGCTGTCTGCTGCCAGCCTTGTGACCATCTGCTTACTATATTGACTACGATTCTGGATTGCCTTCATACATCTGTTTGCTCCTGTATTGATCTTTGCTTGCCTGACCATCCCTTTAATAAAAACCTGCATTTGGATTTGCATCCTGTTGTCAGCGTCTATCCAGGGTTACAGTAGGGCTAAGGCGAAGGGGTGAATAGCCCTTCGAACGAAGATTTTTCGGGACCACACTCGAAACCAAGGGGTAAGAAAATTTCCCAGAATACACCAGCCACAATGGCAGTATTGGAGATCCACAAATTAGTATTTTTTGTCATTACTATGAATTTTTATGACAAACAAACATATATTTTAAAGGGCACCTAGGTTACCACTTTTTCCAGATTTAATATAAGTCTCTCCAGACTTAAGTGTCTCCAGAATGTATCTGTAAAGTTTCATCTTAAAACACCCATCAGATTTTTTATTATACCTTTCATAAGTTTCTGTTTTGAAGCATTTTGCATCAGCTAACGGTTTTTGTGTACTGCGCCTTTAAGGCTAGTCCTTCACGCCCACCGTTTCCACTTGCCTGGCAGCAGCTACCTCGGCTCATACCTGTCAACATTGGGATGTGAAAATAAGGGATATGCCCACCATAAGAGATCAACCCCACCCCCACCCCCCCTTAAAAAAAACCAAATTACTAAATATGTTGATTTGGAGCTGTTTCGTTATAAATAAACAGTTAAATGGTCAGTAATATGTTTTATTATTATTATTATTTACAAAAGAAAAAATAAATAGTATACATTAGCAGCAAATACTTTAGCAAACAGTTTAGCTTATTAAAATTAATAGCTATTATAATGAAATAAAAACAAGCTATCAAATCTCATTAGCCGTTTCTTCACTGTATAACTGACACCTTCTAATTAAAGAGCAACAAATAAATCTCTTATTTATTAAATAACAGGTGTCACTTTAAAAATGCAACCATCTAACGTTATAATGAAAGCATTCGATTGCCTTTTTATGCTCATTTAGGGCGAAATTAGTTGTGTTTGAAAAAAACCCCACCAAGATCGACATCTTTAGATATTAATATTATTAATTATGTGTATATGTCCGTTTAAACACGCACCCAAAACCCAGACTTTCGCTCCGTTTCAAATCGCGTGTACAGAATCTGTTTGGGAAACAGCCTCTGTTTATCACTATGGAGCGCGTCAGCTGATAGTCATGCACTACTATATGACTGTTTTGAAGATTGCATATGAAGGGGAGATGGCACCTGTAATAAAAGGAAAGGGAATCCCGCTGTTTTTATACTTATTTCAAAGTGTTTTCATGCCTAAACAAAGCGAAAGCACAGAACAGGCTCACATTTAAGTGCAAAGGGCGGCCCCTGGTGGAGAGAGGCTCTGCTCCTAAGGTTTATTTGCCACCCTTCAGAGAAAGACTGAAAATACGGGAGAAATACGGGAAAATACCTTTACGGGATGATAGCGGGATAGAACTGTAAAATACGGAAGAATCCCGGGAAAAACGGGAGGGTTGACAGGTATGCCTCGGCTGCGTCAGACAACAGACAAACAAGAAGGAATAAGACCTCACGTAACGTTTGTGAGAAAAACCACAGTAAGAATCTTACCAATAAGTATTTGATGCATGTTGTGGAGTTGCAAGGATGAGTCAGTCACACACAATGTCGTTACAAAGTTCACGCACACACACAAATACACACGCACAAACATAGCGCGGACACCCGCACACACATAGCGCGCGTTTAGCTTTGCACTGTTTTTGCATGCAAATGTGACAGGATACACATTATTATCCACTACTGTATGGATATCTGTTATGTTGATGTTCAAAGTAAACCTGATTTAACGTCCACAAACCGGGATTGAAGCGTCTTTTATAATTGTTCTGACATGCGGCTGTGTTGATGAAGTAAAGCTGAAGTAAATTGCTGTAATTTATTACAAACATGCACTGTTTTAAAACATTTTAAACTTTTAAAACTCACGCTTGATCACATTTGATGATGATTGATGATCCTAGCAAACTGAACAGACTTTTATTTACGGTTGCTTAGTTTGCGCACGTCCTGTGGTTGGTATGAATATACGCGTTACTACGGAGACATGTTAATAGGCAGCTGTCAATCAATTCGGTGGGCGGGGGGACCGCACTCCTACGTCAAGTTGTGGTCGGTCTCAAAACCGCTCCAATTGGTCCACCGTTTTTATGTTGTTAAACTGAAAAAAAAGGACTGGGTGTGTTTATATCACCCCAATATGACGGTATATACACTATACCTACACATATGCCTGTCCAAACAGCTTGAAAAGTAGATTTTTCACCATAGGTGCCCTTTAATATATTCATAATCGTGTTCGTGTTTTACAGTCATGCTTTAAAAAAAACAGCAGTTTTAAATTTCGCGATCTATAATCTATAATCATAACTTCTGTGTAGCAGTCCCACAACATTCTGACACTCGAAGACACTCGAATACACTGTCAGTAATAGAGATGTTTGGATCAGCTCAAATGTCACCCGAATCCGCTTCTTCATTCTTATCATCCACCCGCCACCCGCCCGCACATATTATTTTATCTGATATATATCGCTGATATATATTTTATCTGATATATATCGCCCGCACCCGATCGCCACTTTAATAATTCTATAATTCTTTGATTTAAGCATGATGATAGGTGTAACTTTCTCCGCAATGTCCGGCGGCAGAGTAACAGCTCGTTAATTCATGCTCGAGCAAATTATGAGACGGACAAAAGTACTCGATGCATGCCCTTCTTTTACTTATTTCAGTGTTTTCAGGTTCACAGTGCAAAACAGCTCCCGGTGGAATTACTGAAGTAAACATAAAACAAAACCGGATAAAACTTTCTCCCTCTAATTCACCGCACGCACAGCACACAGGGAGAGCTCACATCACACAGCATGCGTGTCGAAATACACTACCCACAATGCCCCTCGCTATGGACTACAACTCATTGTAAAAGCAGTCCTAAAGCGACCACACTATTTCCCCTCTCCTGCAACATAGGTCACCGTGGATCGTTCGTTATTAACAGCAGATTCAGCTTATTTACATATACAGGAAAAAGAACAAAAACGGTGTCACTTCAGCCTAAACAGCAGCTATGTTGTGTGTACTTGGCCCTTTTCTTAACACTGTGCAAAAACAGAATAGCATCTACTGTGCCTGGATTCGGGCGATTCCGCCTCGCCTCCAGAACACGGCTGGCTGCACTAAATGAGCGTTCGCGCGCACCGCTTGTTGCAGGAATGCACAAGCTTCTCCTTGCAAGGCGCTGCAGTCGTGTAAGCGATCTTGTTTCTCCCAGAACGATAGTAGATTTCCCTCTGATGACTCCTTTAACTGAAGTTAGCACAGTACTCTTGCACTTCATCCATTATTTTGGGTGTCTCATCTTCACATTCTGCGAAGTCCACTCTGCTTTTTTGCTGGTCAATTGCTGTGACCCGCGACCCACCCGCAATTAATCATAATGTATTTTTTTATTACCCGACCCGCCCAACCAGCGGATTATCCGCAGCGCCCGCGGATTTAACCGCCATCCGCGCATCACTAGTCAGTAATGTCTAGTGGCTGAGAATGAATGTTTTATATCTTATTGCCACATTATATCGTTATGATAACATGATATATGCCTTCAGTGATTTCCTGAAGCTAAATACCAAAAAAATAACACAACTGGAATAACTACAGCAGTCGCCATCGTCAATCTCATATGAAGCAAGAGATCACGATGACAAATGATGACGTGTGCAGGTGCTGTAGTGCTGTCCCAATTCTTAGGGGTAAATTTGGAAGCCCTTTCTCTTAACCCTTAGTTGTAAGGGCCAAGGGGAAGGGGTAGGGGTACAAAAATAGAATTGGGATTGGCCTAAGTGTCATTAAAGAGCCCCTATTATGGGTTTTTGAAAAAGACTTTCCATGTAGTTTGTAACACAGCTGTAAGTGAAGTGAAATATCCAGCTAAGGCTTAAATCTGAAAGTGCACCGTGTTTAAAACTGTTGATTCATTTATAAAAGAGTCGACTCAGTGCTTCAAATGAATTGTCTTGATAACGAGTCTTTAGCCGTTTTGGCGTGACGTCGATACGAAACTTAAGCCCCGCCCAACTGTTGCTCGCGCAAACCTGGGAAAATTGAAACCTGCAGCCCCGCCCACAAACACTGTAGCAGATCCTGGTTGAATCAAGTCATGAAGACGCTGTTCTCAGCTGGATATTATTGGAAGTGTGAGGGGAAAGTTAGTGTTATTTTCTCTACCCAAAGATGAGGCTGTGAAAAGTCAGTGGTTGAGGTTTATTTTTGCAAAAATACCTCAGCATTATAGCCCAGCCTTGTGCTGTTCCCGTCATTTTTCTGACGAATGCCTCTGGAATCTACATGCTTACGACGAGGGATTCGTCTGCCTTTTGTTAAAGGAAGGATCAGAAAAGACTATTGATGTATGGGACTTTATCAGTACACAGTTCATGGATCAGTTCCTTCCTCCATTTCACAAGTGTGAGTAACTGAAGTGCGATTAAAACGGTTGCCTCCTTGTTTTCTCTAGCTTGCAAATTATGTATTTAATTGTGTTTTGTTACTTGTAACCGCTTGTGTTGTATCAGGTTAACTTTCAGGTTTCTTTCTTCTTTCTTATTTTTTGTTCTTTCTTTCTTTCTTTCTTTCTTTCTTTCTTTCTTTCTTTCTTTCTTTCTTTCTTTCTTTCTTTCTTTCTTTCTTCTTTCTTTTTTCTTTCTTATTTTTTGTTCTTTTTTCTTTCTTTTTTATTTGTTCTTTCTTTCTTTCTTTCTTTCTTTCTTTCTTTTTCTTTCTTATTTTTTCTTCTTTTTTTCTTTCTTTCTTTCTTTCTTTCTTTCTTCTTTCTTTCTTTTTTTCTTTCTTTCTTTCTTTCTTTCTTTCTTTCTTTCTTTCTTTCTTTCTTTCTTTTTTATTTGTTCATTCTTTCTTTCTTTTTATTTGTTCTTTCTTTCTTTCTTTCTTTCTTTCTTTCTTTCTTTCTTTCTTTCTTTCTTTCTTTCTTTCTTTCTTTCTTTCTTTCTTATTTTTTGTTCTTTCTTCTTTCTTTCTTTCTTTTCTTTCTTTCTTCTTTCTTTCTTTCTTTCTTTCTTTCTTTCTTTCTTTCTTTCTTTTTTTCTTTTTTTCTTTCTTCTTTCTTTCTTATTTGTTCGTTCTTTCTTTCTTTTTTATTTGTTCTTTCTTTCTTTCTTTCTTTTTTCTTTCTTATTTTTTGTTCTTTCTTTCTTTCTTTTTTCTTTCTTTCTTTCTTTCTTTCTGTCTTTTTTCTTTTTTCTTTCATATTTTTGTTCTTTCTTTCTTTCTTTCTTTCTTTTTTCTTTCTTTCTTTCTTTCTTTCTTTCTTTCTTTCTTTCTTTCTTCTGTTCTTTTTCTGTTATTTCTTTCCTTCTTTCCTTCCTCCCTTCCTTCCATCCTTTTGTTCTTTTTCAATGTTTTTTATTCTTAAGAAAGGTCAAGATGTGCAGTTGAGGTTTAATGATGTTCACATTTAAATTACATCTTTTTTCTTTCTTTTTTTTTTACATAAGAGAATATGCTTTTCTCTCTCTTTCTCTCTCTGTGGTATTTGTATCCGGCTGCACTACTGCATCAAGATGCATTCTCATTCGACACCGGCGTGAATTAGATACTACAAGCAACTTTGTATAGGCTTCAAAATGTTCATAAATACTGCGGAAGCACATTAAATGCATGTGGTGTCTGTATGTGCGCTTGAGGGGAACGGCTAATCTGGCTCAACACAATACACACACATTTGATCCTCGTGGCGCTATTGTGATGCCACTGCACAGAATTAAACTAAACTAGCTCTTTTGAACTATAGGATTACAAAAAAAAATAAAAAAAATCTGATGCTTTTAAATGGGAAGCTGTTTCATGCATTTCTCTATCTGATAATCAACAACAGTGATGCGCTTTGTCCAATCAGAATCTCCTGCAATCCTTCGCTCATTGTAATGCAACAATAGGTGTTCTGGCCAATCGCACACCTCCATTGTTTGGCTGTGTGTGGCAGACATCATCAATACTGGCTTATTGCACATCTTTGTTGGTGTGGTCAGCAGGTCTTTTGAGGGAAATGCTTTCTGCTCACTGGTTTGTGAAATTATCTGCGCAGATGCACATACATGATAATTACACTGAGGAGGTCTTACTGTCGTATTTACTCTCAGCAGGTGGTGATTATTGTTTCTAAACTGCAAGGCAACCAGTGTAACAAAAAATACACTTGTTGGGCCGGCAGCTAGCTCTCTGCAACTCTCACATGGTCGCCCACTGATGCTAAGCAGGGCTGCGCCTGGTCAGTACCTGCATGGGAGACCACACGGGAAAGCTAGGTTGCTGCCGGAAGTGGTGTTAGTGAGGCCAGCAGGGGGCGCTCAACCTGCAGTCTGTGTGGGTCCTAACACTCCAGTATATTAATAGGGACTCTATACTGCTCAGTGAGCGCCATCTTTTGGATGAGCTGTTAATACTCTCTGGGTGGATATTCTTCGAAAAAGAGTAACGGTTTAACCCCGGCATCCTGACCAAATTTGCCCACTGGCATCTGTCCATCATGGCCTCCCAACCATCCCCATATCATCATTGACTTCATCTCTCTGTCTCCTCTACACCAATCAGCTGGTGTGTGGTGTGCGGTCTGACGCAATATGGCTTCCGTCACGTCATCCAGGTGGATGCTGAACACTGGTGGTGGATGAGGAGATCCCCCACCCCCCACCCCCATTGTGTAAAGCACTTTGAGTGTCCAGAAAAACGCTATATAAATGTAAGGAATTATTATTATTATTATTATTATTATTATTATTATTATTATTATTATTAATATTTGTACAGTATTTCAGTCAACCAATATTCATCCTAGACTACTATTTTTTTAATTGTCTATTTGATATTACTGTTTGTTTGTTTGTTTGTTTGTTTGTTTGTTTGTTTGTTTGAAATTGATGTCTGTTTTATTTTTAAGGTTTTTCACATTTTAACTTGTTGCTTTGTATTTGCTATGGGTCTGTAGGTGGTTACCATGGTATTGCTATGTGGTTGCTAAGAGTTACATGTAGTGTTTTGCATTTTTAGATTGTTGCTTTGTGGTTGCTATAGGTTTGTAGGTGGTTGCCAGGGTGTTGCTTATGGAGGACCAGGGGCCTCATGTACAAAGACTTGTGTTGAATTAATATTAAAACATTGCGTATGGACAAAGCTGTAAATGTGCGTAGGCAGTAAAAAAATCAAATGTATGAAACACTGCGTACCCTGAATCCCACGCATATGCTCTTTGTACATCCGAATTAACGTGAAACTGAGCGCACAAGCACGAGCGCAAAACCCCTCCCTGCCTCTTTCCCCGTATAAATATGGTAAAAAAACGAAAAAGCAATGGCAAAAGTAAGCAAAAAGAGAAACTTCACAGAAAATTAATTGGAGGTGCTCCTCTGTTATTTGCAAGTTTGTCCTCCGGAATTAATAACAAAAGAAAAAAATAGAGTGGGAGAGTTTAGCTGACGCGGTTAACGCAATGGGGTCTGAACATCGCACTGTGAGTGAATTAAAAAAGAGATGGTCAGATGTAAAGGTGCAGGTTAAGAGGAGAACAGCGGCACACCGTCAAAGTGTGGACCGAACAGGGGATGCTGAACTAACACCCTTTAAGGAGAGAGTTGCCTCAATTGTGGGCGACAGTTTACTGTCTGGAGTAGTATCCGTGTCTGTGGGAGACACAGATGTATTAGAGGAACACTTTGTTAGGGCGGTATAGCAGCACTCCACTATTATCAAGGCAGCACCACCGGCATTTCAGCTGCCCAATCGCCCGCTCTACAACTGACCGATTGCGAGAAGGGGCATCATTGTATCTGCGCTCTTGGTCAGTTTGTGGGTTGTTAACAGCCACGTCTTTAATGGATAACCGCGGTCTCCTGATATGCAGTTAAAAAATTACGCTCAATAAAAAAAACAAATAAAAACAACTTAGCTGGAATAATATCTTTAAATACATCACTCACCAAGAAGCCACCCATCGGTCACCCTGCCACCTTGGAGCCTTCGGATTTAACCATTGACAATGTCCTCTAATAAGGCCAACACTGCCATTGCCATAGACTAAGGGTTGTATACATTTGCAAATGCTTTTATATGTTCTAAATCACATAATTGGTAAAAAAAAAAAATATTGTGTCAATTAACCCATTTTATCAATTATAAATTAATAGCAATGTTTTTCACATGTGGTGCGATTTGTAGTGTGCAATGTAACATAATTGCCTCTAGGAGTCGCCAATGGAAATAAAACAAACACACACAAGAAATGCACGTACGCCAGACATGAAGTTGGCATGGACCAACGCACATTCTCACGTTAATTTTCATTGTTAGTAAATCCAAACGTGAGCTTGAAATCTGGCGTACGCAAAGTTTTTGTGCGTCCACATGGTTGATACATGAAATAATCAATCAATTTATCAATTTAATAATTAAATCATTAAAATGTGTATAAATAAACCACAATTTAAATGGACAATTGATGGACAAATAAATAGACATAATTAAATGTGTTTATTTAAATAAATAGACATAATTAAATGTGTTTATTTAAATGTATTATTTAAAAAAAGTCTTTTTAAATGTCATTTAATAAACAATAAAACAATGTATTTATAAATAATTTTTAAATGTACGAATAAATAAAACATTTATAAATGTTTATTTATTTCATGTTTCAAAACGCTGATTAATCAAACAATAAAAGGTGTATTAATAAATCATTTAAAATGCATTTAACTGCACAATTTAAATAGCTTTTTAAAAAGGCATTTGACGAATGCTTTTCTCTCTCTATTTTCCACTTGTTTTTCTTTTTCTTTTTGCTGCATGCATTTGTCGAGTTGAAAATAAATTGAGTTTAAAAAATGTCATTGGACAGTCCACACGTCGGAGCAACCAATCAACTTTCGCCTCAAGTCGAGCTAAACCCTCTCTCGCTTGTAAATGAAACGCGCACTGTCATTGGACAGAGAGAAAACACGAGCTCATTTTAGCGAGAGTTTAAAGATCAGCGAAGCGACTTAAATGTCAGGGCACTCTGAATGTGTATGGAGCAAGCGCCTATCTCCCGCTCTCCCTCGGGAAGCCAATACGGAAGTAACTAAACTGCAATTCATCGACTCGCCTTTGGGGGCTGGCTCCAGGAAATCCAGATCATTTCTGACTGCAATGGTAAATTGGCCAATTTTATAGCTGATAAAAACATGTTTACAGCCTTGTACAAAAGATGGCTTTATAGATGGCATATAGCTAATATTACCCTTCATGACAACTGTGAGGGAAGTGAATTTTTTTATAACTCCTCCGTTTCATTTTTATGAAGTTTTATTAAGTCTGCATAATTAAGGGCGTGGCCACTTGAGTGACAGCTAGGTCTTGCTGGTCGCTGTCTCGTCATCTCAGCTGATTCCGGCTGATTAGCCTCTGAACTCGACATATACATCGTATTTTTGTTTTGTTTTATGTGGCTTTACACAGTCAGTTGCCTTTTGGAATTATTTCCTGCAATTATCAGATTATATGACCTGTAATGCACTCCAGAATCTGACAGATTGATTAGCTGTAGGCTATAGAACAGTCATCTGAAGCGTTGTCATACAGTGTTATGCCTGGATTTCATAAATAGCCTTGCATTTACAAGGTTTCCGCTACATTCATTCATCCGTGGCGGGCCGCCACGCCAAAATTCATCCCGCCACGGCTACATTACAACTTCTCATTAAACATTTAGTCGTGTTTTGTATAGCGGATTATAATCGCACTAAAACATATTAGAGGTAAACAGCGCAAACTTTTCTGCAACCGTAGTAGTGCTGTGCGCTATTTGTTCAACCCTTTAAGGTGACATGCTGGCTCTCTGACAGACTGACTGACAGTGCGTGAGTCCAGCAAACACCGCGTAGCTTTCAGTTTAAGATGAACCACAGTTTCCATAAGTATATTTTATTGATAAATGTCAATGGCTCTGCATACAATGACTTTATCTTGCTGGAGTTTCACTTTACTTCAGGACGCGTTAATGTCGGAAAACGCACAAAAACACACTAAATCGCGCTTCAGCAGCGCTACTGGAGAGGCGCACGAGAAGATCTGCACTTGAACGTGTAAATTTGAGTGCGTGCAAGAAGTTCTGTGCACGAAGAGGAAATCGGCGCGCAAGCAAAGAGATTCGCATGCTCGTATTACATGAATGCTATCTCGCCTTGCAATAATGCGTGTAATATTGGTCTTTGAAATAGTTGGCAGATCTGTGTAAAAAAAAAAAAGTCCTGCCGCCACTGCTGGAAAAAATCCTAGAGGAAACACTGATTTACTAACACAGGCTATATTTGAAGTGTTTTGAAGTAATTTGCGTTTTCCTTCTGTAGAAAAAACATCATAAGAGCAATGTTTAGTGGCTCAATGTATTACTACAGTGTTTTCAAAAGTCTAAACACTTTATTGATGTAGTATACAACCAAGCTCATGTGGTCAGAACACAAGCGAGTCGCAGGTATTTGGTATCCCCCTATCGGTGCGATATTGCGCGAACAAACAGGCGATGGTTGGCCACGCCTACGTGTAGCTTCTTTTGCGTTCTTCAGAAACCTGTGGGTGACATCACGGATACTACGTCCATATCTTTTACAGTCTATGGTTTGGAGACGATTTGTGGATGATTTATTAGCTTCAGCTGTTGTCTGTGAAAGAAATTCTCATCTGGATTATCAGTCTGTATAGAAAAGTTTTACAGTTGAGTGGTGACATTATTGCGGTCATTCTAGCAAACGTTATTTTTTTTGGTCGCTCATAAACTGCATATTACGGTACACAGCGCCAAAGAACTGATCTGAACACATACCACTACCGCAAACGCATGTTGTCATTATACTGTATATCACAACCCCAAACTGTCTGATGATGAAATACTAAATAATAACGAAAAAATAACAAAGGAAAGCACCAAAATAACAGGATTTTCGGGTCTGGTTTATTCATTCATTCATTTATTCATTCATTCATTCATTCATTCATTCATTCATTTTCTTTTCGGCTTAGTCCCTTTATTAATCTGGGGTCGCCACAATGGAATGAACTGCCAACTTATCCAGCATATGTTTTACGCAACGGATGCCTTTCCAGCTGCAACCCATCACTGGGAAACATCCATACACACTCATTCACGCACATACACTACGGACAATTTAGCTTACCCAATTCACCTATACCACATGCTTTTGAACTTGTGGGGGAAACCAGGGCACCTGGAGGAAACTCACGTGAACACGGGGAGAACATGCAAACTCCACACAGAAATGCCAACTGACCCAGACAAGGCTTGAACCAGCGACCTTCTTGCTGTGAGGCGATTGTGCTACCCACTGCGCCACCATGCTGCCCCTGGTTTATTCGTAATTACAAAATAAGAACAAAGTAAGAACACTTCAATTATTTTTTTCATTGTGTGGAAGCTGCTAAAAGCCTTTGTGGCCTGAAAAAGTCTTTTTTTAAAAACATTCTATAGATTTTTCTAGTTATATTCTAATTATTGCTCCTTATAATTATATTATTTTTAAATACAATCATTAGAAATTAGATTAGCGTAATAATATATAAATAGTAGTAACATATTAACTGAATCGTATACAGATTGAGATTGAGGCAGTGTTAGAAATGCATATAGGCACTCGTAGGACGTTCAAAACAACAGATGCACAACAACTCTCAGTGCTGATGTTTGAGAAAAACAGTTATTGCAGAAAGAGAGCTCCTCTGGGCTGTTTCTTTGAGCTCAGGTCTTTTAGACCTCAATATAATACAACACAAGCATTTAAAAGCCTTGTGAAGTGCTTTTGAAATGTGGGACTTTATGCATTTTATGTTTGACGTAATCTCAAGCGAAACACAAAGAGAGGGTGGAAGTGTAGCTCCTCTAATTGCCAATAGCTTTTTGTTTTATCACCACTCATCAAATGAGAAGCATCTTAAAGGGGGCATGCCAGATACTAGAGAGCGTTGGATTGTTCAGAAGATTTGATGAGAAAAAATCCCTGAAAATCAATATCTACCCAATACAGTTTCCTGACACAAAGCTTATCTTCCTATTACAAAGTTAATATACAAATTGAAACAATGGAAAGGTGTGAACATTGTCATTTTAGTGGCTGATCTGAAAGATAAAATTTAGAAACCACTATTATTAGCGAGGCGATGCAGTGGCGCAGTAGGTAGTGCTGTCGCCTCACAGCAAGAAGGTCGCTGGTTCGAGCCTCGGCTAGGTCAGTTGCCGTTTCTGTGTGGAGTTTGCATGTTCTCCCTGCGTTCGCGTGGGTTTCCTCCGGGTGCTCCGGTTTCCCCAACAGTCCAAAGACATGTGGTACAGGTAAATTGGGTAGGCCAAATTGTCCGTAGTGTATGAGTGTGAATGTGTGTGCATGGATGTTTCCCAGAGATGGGTTGCGGCTGGAAGGGCATCCGCTGTGTAAAACAAATGCTGGATAAGTTGACGGTTCATTCCACTGTGGCGATCCCAGATTAATAAAGGCTCTAAGCCAAAATGAAAATGAGTGAATGAATATTATTAGCGACACCAGTGGCCAATGAGTGAACTGCAGTCAGAAACTCTAACCCTAATCAAACACAGTTTATCCATCTAATCAAGGTGTTCAAAACTCCAACACCTTGATTAGTTGGGTCAGCTGTGTTTGAATAGGGTGGGAGCAAAACTGTGCAGAGTTGTGGCCTTCCAGGAATTGAGTTTGAGACCTATGCATCACCTATTCCCTTGTTCAATCATAATGAACTTCTGCAATATACCAATAATAAACATTCAAACTAACAGCAGAAGGTCTGTGACTCATTCACAGCTTCCATTTAAAGCAACCAGTTCAGTATAGGGGGGTGAAAATATAAGAGACTTCCCTACAATAATGGATCACCGTGTAGAGTCCTTCACCCGATAAAAGGATATTGAAATGCATTTGTAGGAGTTTTCTTTTCAGATACTAAATATATGGGAGGAGATTATTTAAATGAATCATGCATTGAATCAAGATTTCTACTGGTCTAACGCCTGGTATTTGGACAATTAGGAAAAACGGAGATAATCGACATTATAGAAGGACAGAACATTCTCCTCTCCGGTTTATTTATTTTGAATAATGATGCTATCTGAACGTATCAATCATCAGGACATGTTATTTTTCATTTGAACCGCTCTTGATAGATTGCATTGGTCATTATGGAAATGAGCTTTTGCATGTGTGTTCATTTGTGGAAACACCCAAACTTTACACACTCATCACTTTTATTGGATTGTTGAGCAGCTTTACGTACACAATTGACTTTATACTCACATGGCAGTCTATCATTCAGCTGATTCAAGTTTTTATACATGAATTTCCACCATTCATAATTAATAGAGAGGTGCTTAAATAATTGATCCTGCACATCTCGTAAATATGCTGCGCATCAGCATCATGATGTCATAATACTACAGAATCTACTCAAATCTAATCAAATCAAACTGCTGAAATGCAATTAGATTATCAAACAGATTCAACTCGCAAAAACAAGCGCAACCTCTGAATTAATCTCCGTCTGCTTGCCTTAGTCTAGTGCTATAAGTGCGTTTCCCTCGTTCTCTGTATCTTTCTCTCGCTCTCTAATCCTTGTATTAAAACACTTTGTTTTTTCTCTCCGATTCTAAATGAAACAGCCTCTCCATTGATTTCCTAGGAGGAAACAACAGTCTCCCCCCGAGGCTGCTTTTTCATCCTTAAAAGACAAATTACCTGACATTTCTAAACTTAACACAGTTGTGTGTGTGGTTACAAGCCTCTGGTATCGTTCTTATTTGTTTAAGCCTTAATGTGCTTTGTAAATGTGTATGTCCAAGTGTGTGTATGTGTGCGTGTCCTCAGCAGATGAGAACACTCTGAACTTACTCTAAATATCAGCTGTTTGTTCACTCATTTCATGTAGATACTTAAGTATTCAAAGGTGCCTTATATCATTTACTGCACCCTCAGCTAATTAACATATTACATAATCGCTCTTGAAATATTCTGGCCAATCACAAAAGAGCTCATTTACATATAAAAGCCGTAAAGACTCTAGAGGAGTGGTCCTCAACCTTTTTATCAACGTGGAACGGTCAATGCTTGACAAAGCCACGCACCTCCATTGGAAATATCAAACTTGCGCGAACTCTAAAAAGATGAGATATGTGAAAGGCCCCTAAAAGCCCGCTGTTATTTACGATCTCTAGCAGATGAGACATGCACATGATTGTTGCTAGATCGGATATGGTTGCAGCCGGAAGTTAACGAGAGTTATTTATAGTATTTATTAAATTTCCTATTTATTTTGTTTTACTAACATCTACCCCAACCCTAAACCCAACCGCCACAGTAATGTGTAAATAGTAGTCGTACTGAAGATTATTTATGTTATCTATTAAATTATCCAATAAATTGTTTTTTTATTGCCTACCTCCAACCCTAAACCCAACCATCACAGCACTGTAAATATAATAATTATTTTTATACAATGTCATAAAAAATGCTGCTATATTGATGTGAATATAGCACTTCCGGCCGGCCGCGTATCCGATCTAGACTTTGCCCATGGACATGGACATGCACAGACATGGTGGGTCCACCTGATTTGTTGACTAATGGGTTGCGGGTCCATTCCTCAACAGTCCGTTTGTCCTTCACTGGGCCTTTTCCCCTTCACAAAGAAGCATTCCAAAGACGTCTTTTTCTTACTCATTTTACTGCCTGTGGGTTAAATTTGGGCACTCAAGATGTAAGCGAGAGAATACGGTCATTTTTCCAAATAAAAGACTTTTCAAAATAAAAGATTGTTCAGACTTAGATAATAAATAAAAAGGAAATAATTAATGATTTCTTGTGCTACCCGGTACCAATTGATCCATGGACCAGTACCGGTCCGCAGCCCGGTGGTTGAGGATCACTGCTCAAGGGTGCACTATACATAGATTGAATTATTTGGTTTGAACTGCCATGAAAGATATGCACGTTTGACCTTGTAATCTTTGTGATTTATTGGACACTACCAATAAAGGTTTTCATACTAATGTGAAGCAATTTTTTTCAAAGTTTGATGTGTTTCCATTAAGTTGTTTTGCTGGGTTCACACCAAACACAGAATCAAGTGTTAGCATGACTGAGTTACGTAAAAAGTCAATGCAAATGCATTTGAAGAGACAAGTTTCTAGTGGTCGGTCAGTGCTTCCCACAGGTTGGAAATATACTTGCGGTGGTAGCCGGATTGAAACACACCTTTTACCCACAGCACATAAATGGTCAACTATGTGAATTTTAACTATATTTTTATTTGCTATGCATTGTTATGCACCTATTCTTTTTAATGGATTAAAGTTATTAAAAAGGTTGTTGAAATAAAAGAAATCCTCTATTTCTTATACTTTAATGCTATTTAGGATCCATGTGCACCCACTGACTCTCTCTCTCTCTCTCTCTCGCTCTAAAGTTGCTTTATTGGTTAGACATTTACAGTATTGCCAAAGCATTTTAGATATGTATAAAATATGTAATATATTAACATCATTCAATTAATAAATATACAGCAACTGAGAAATAAATAACAATAAAAATTAATAAAAATAGACATTATTGTTAAATATTATAATAGTTTCTAGAATAAATAGTGTAGATTATTTAAAAAAGGCGAATTAGTTGATTAAAATGTAATGTAAAAACGCATACAAATAATGGCAACTTTAAAAATCGAAAGTAAAACCCAAATTCCGGACATTTCGAAACTACGGTCGGATGCATTTTGGCACAAAAGATGCATCTCTGTGGGTCTGCAGATCACGTGAGATTGTCTGTGTGAGTGTTGACGACCAGCTTAACCAGATTTTCCACTTGTTAATCAATCGCGAATGTTTGGCTTTCTTGGGTGGATACCAAAAAGTGTAAAAGGGGGATATTAATAGTATTATTTATGTGTCACCACCAAATATACTTGGGCGGCCGTTAATATACCTGGGCGGCCCACCCAAGTAAAGTCTACACGGTGATGTGAAATGCATGATTACTCAATAAGGCTCAATTGCGTCTTTCGTGCGAGTTCAAAATAATTCCACTCAAATTTTGTATGCCTCTGGATGGTGCTGTGAACTCAAATATGTCGCTGTTAGATTTCCAGGATTTTTGGGACCTTTACAAAAGCAACATTTGTAGGAATGAATGAAATAAATACACCACACAAGTCATTTAGAGCAAGTGAGGCTATTGTGAATGTTCATCTTGTGTTTGGTGTAAAACCGAGATTAGAGTGGCTGACTGTAGTATTGGTAACCTAATAACCAACAAGACAAGCATTAAACACAGCTGATTGGTCATGTGGGTGTAATTTTTCCAAAACCACCTTAAATTTGCTTTTTTTTTTAAAGAATTTAAGGGATTTTTTATTTAAATTTGGCATTTCCGTCACTCGTTTCACAACTGATTTTTAAAAATGTGCATTAACCATTTGATGGAAACCCTGTGACACACGTCACAACAGAAAACTCGAGCGATCTCAACTGTCCTAAAATGCAAACCGCTTCTCACAGCCAACACAAGCGCAGCTGTCGGACTTGCACCGTAAACTGCTGAATCTCGTCCCGGAGGAGGTTAAGCATCCATTCGTTCGGATCTGTAATAACTGTAAAGCTTTTAAACTGCTATCTCCGCAGATCAATAGTATCATCGCTGGAGCCTGCCACATACTTAAGGCCATGATTGTACGCTTTAAAACTGTTAGTGAGGTGGAGAGAGATTGATGATACCTTGCCTGAGCTTCAGACTCTACGCCCACAGATCGCCCACCGTCCGGCTCATGCATGCATTCGTGACCACCCATTTATTTCAGCAGCCTCTGCTCCAAACTTCTCTTTGAAACCAGTTATTATAAATAGTGCACTAATGAGCCAAAACCAGGAGTGTCCAATCTATTTCTAAAGAGACGTTGTTCCTGAGAGCTTAGCTTCAATTCAAGGTAATCAAGGTCTTTCTAGAAACTTCTAGGTGTAAGTTTGTTAAAGCTGTTTGGAGCTCAAATCTGCAGTACATTGGTTCTCCAAGAAAAGGACTAGATGTCCTTGGCTAAAACATTATGAACAAAGAAAATATAGCAGATCTTCTTTTAACAAGGCAAAATATTAAGGTCTGGAAAGATTACAATATGCAATTCAACAAAGTACAATGACAAGTCAACTAAGTGGTTTAAAAGCAACTGGTTTACTTATTTTAATAAGTAAAGTCAACTAATCACTTTTTACAATAAGATATTAACCACAAACTGGCAACAAGGTCTCAGGTTCATACCTGCCAACACTCCCGTTTTTCCCGGTAGTCTCCCGTATTTCAGACCCGTCTCCCGTATTGTTCTGTCTCCCGGTAAACTCCCGGAATTCCCCCGCCCCCCGCTCCTCAACATTTTGGTACAGTCCTGGCTGAAACTTACTTGGCGCTTGTGCTCTTCCGGTCGCGCGCTACAGTTCACGCGCCCCAATCTCCCCAAACCTCTCACTCCTCCTGCTCCCCGCTCTTCAGTTTGCGCCAGTGTTGCCAACTTAGTTGCCGACTTTTTTGTGTGTTAATGGCGATTTTTATAGACTCTCGTTTGTCCATTACTGTGCCGTCCCTACTCTTCTCAATGAGCCTCCCCTGCAGCCTGAGAGCAGAGCACCTCTCTGCGTACCGACGGCAAATGATTTAGAACAGGTGGCAGTTTTAAGGTATTTCCCTTGTACAGTCAACCCGATTTGCTTCTCCTTTATTTTAACAATTTAATTTGACCGTTTATTCTTGTTGCACAATCAGAGATGTTTTAAGTGTGAGTTTTAGCACTTGTCTGAGTATATTACGTCTGAGAGATTACTGCAAATTCCCTACTCATCTATAATGATATACTGTATTCAAACAGCAATAAATGTAGTTAAATTGACAAGCTTACATAAAGCGTAGTGCGAATAAAAATACCCCATTTATTACCATAGGCTGTTAACAAACAGAAATGGTAGAACGCGATGACGTCAGTAATATGCAAATTAGCATATGACGTAATTACCCCCGGGGGGAGGGGGGGGGGGGGTCTCCCGGAATTTACGAACCAAATGTTGGCAGGTATGTCTCAGGTTGCCAAATAGCATTGGAGAAAAATGTAGGGTATCCTATCTGATCCAAGCCTACAGAAGGTGTACAGTGGCACTGATTATGTTCTGCATTACAGGAGGAACGTATCATAACACAGCGCATCATACCTTGTTGCACATGAAGCTACATAGTCACTGACCAATAAGTCCACTGTACAAAAGTGCCAACAATGCATGTGCAAGTGTCAGAACTGGAGCTAGGAGCAATGGAAAAAAGGTTGCCCTGTCCTATGAGTGCCATGTTCTTTTACATCACATTGATGAATATGCACATGTGCACTCTACCAGAGGTAGTGATGGGACCAGGATGCACTATAGGTTGGCATCAACCCAGTGTAGGCATTGTGATGCTCTGGGCAATGTCCTTTTGTGAAACCTTGGTCCTTTCATTCATGTTAGTGTAAATTGTGTTAGGAAGGTAGCCACTGGAAACAGAACAGAAAACAGAAACTAAATAACACACCAAGGTTTAGAGTGATCATCAAATTTCAGTGATCACAGGAGTCAAACACGTATTTATAGACATGACTAGAGGTGTGAACCTGCACTGGTATCACGGTTCGGTTAAGATTATCATGCCATCGATTCGGTTCAATTCGATATCTCAGTGCATCACGGTGCATTGACGATGCTTTCCATACACTGTTTTATATTTTACTTTACAGGCGCTGTTCACCGATGAATGACAAATGATGATGATAAACGGCAGCGGCGCAGTGTTGCCAGATTGGGTGGTTTTGGATAGGCATTTCGGCAAGTTTTGGATAGTTTTTGGGCTGGAATCAGTCAGCTACATCTGGCAACACTGCAGCATCGATCACAGCTGATCCATGATAGACGCGGCGGAGAAAACTCGCACTCGAGTCTGTATCCAGAAGTAACAGCCAAGAGGAGAGGAAAAGTCATGCCAGCAGGTCAAATGGGCCACAGTGAGAGAGAGAAAAATAGAGTTTACTTTCATTCTTTCAATCGCAGTGAAATAGGGGCTTCTGCTGTAAGTGTCAGTGAAAGACTGTCCAGCAAACACACACAGTGAAATTGTGCTCAGCTTCTGCGTTTTTAAGTAGTTGGAGCGTTGTAAACACCCGCGCTCGCCTTCCTCGCCATAGTAAGCTACGGCGACATAACGCATATGAGATAAAGGACGTCAGTACACAATAGCCGATTATGATTATAACCGATATCGAATTGTCTGCGTCTGCATCGCGGTGCACCGAAGAAACAATTAATTTTGACACCCCTAGGCATGACTGTTCCAAAAGAAATGTATGAAATAGAAAAGGAATGACAGCACACACACACACACATTGGTATTGGTGGTTTACGAGGACTCTCCAATAAGCATGATGTATTTTATACAGCCAAAACTGCAACCCAGGCTCATTCTGAAAATGTACTGCTATATACATTCCTGGAGAGCTTCAAATACATCCCAGGAGGTACATTTTTTTGGCAGTTTTTGTTTTCGCCAATCCGCCAGTGGCCGCTGTGTACGCTTTTTTAAATCTCAAATTTCTCTCAGCGTGCCTGCTCTTGTTGCGTAAATCCACCAGAGCTGACCGACTGACCCACCCTCCTCCTTCCCTAAACCCAACCAATAGTGTTTTCAAAAGAACTGATTGACCCGATCTCCCACTTTACTAAAAACAACCAACAGTTTTCAAAAGCAATCCAAAAAAATAAAAGCCCTCGCCTGATTTTTACCACGTTTTCAGATTTTACCACATTCTCACCCTGTTATTTACTTGTTTATTTAATTTTTTTTCTGTTCTGTTTTTGTCTTACCTGCTTTTTGGAACCGTTCTTTGGCAGACTCGAACCTTGTCGTTGCTGTCAACTCTCTGCGTCTCAAGTCTGCCGACATACATGGTGAGGTACTGGGCAAACTGGTAACAGCGAGAAAGCTGTCCATACGGAGGTAAGCTGTCAGCTGGTAAGCGCGAAAAGGAAACAACATCATACCGCCCCATACTTCTGCCTACATAATTCGCAATCTCCAGAAATGTAAATAGGGCTACATTTTTAGAATAAGCCTATGCTGCAAAGCTGCGTATTATACAGTTTGACCCTAACCATAAACCTGACCCTCACTGGAAACAAGGCAAATTTTAAATGTCAAAAGACCCCGTTACCTATCATTTTTAAGCATTTTGAATTATTAGGACGCAAGGCATGTCATTACACAAATTTCTGTCCTTGTAAACCACCAAAACCAGTACACACACACACACACACGCACGCGGGAAGAGTATCAGGAGCACAGGACAAATGTCAGGCGTGTTTATACGTGTGAGTCAAACAGGTGAGCGATTCACACATCACATCTGACCGACCCCTGTAGCCCCGGTGCCGCCCAGTGGGTGAGAGATGATGTGTCTGATTGGTGCTGACAGCTGTCCGTCATTCACAGGGCGCAGGGTTAATATAGGAGAAGTGCAGCGAGGAGGTGAAGTCAAGTGTTTGGCAGCCAGTCTGACTGTTGCTATGTGACAGTAAGAGCTCATTTCAGCTTTTCAGCAAGTACTGAATCTTATTTTTAGAAAGAAGACACACACACACACAGAGAGAAAGAGAGAGTGTGTCATTACCTACAGCTTTTTCTCTCTCTCTTTCTCTCTCTCTCTATCTCTGTAATCAAAGTGGCAGAAATGCACAGTACATAAGCCAACATTGCAGTAATTTATATATCCGTTCATTAACGAAATCTTCTCAGTTCTTTTTTGCAATTATTAAAAAAAGCTAACTGTACAGAAACTCCCTGGCTACCACCAACCCAACATAACCCTGATAAGAATCCCACCCTCCCATCCTCCCTTAATATACACACACAAACCGCTTAGCAACAAAGCAACAACCTGGCAACCATCTCCAAATCTTTAACTCTGTGGTTGTGATTTTTGCCTGAGCAAGCACCACTCACATTTATGTGTGTGTGTGTGTGTGTGTGTGTGTGTGTTTGTTTAGCTTGTGTCTCATTAACTGAGTCCGTGACTCTCTACAGGGGGCAGATCCACTCAGTCTCCTTACAGAGTCAACACACGCGGCACAATCAATGCTGTCATTTACATACGCCAGGAGAAACACTGACATCGATTCGTCGAGAGAGTGTGCTGATATTTGTTCATGATTTATTCTATAGTCAACTTTACAGAGATGAGCTGCTTGAGGGGTGTATGATTTCTCTGAAATACTAGATTGATGAACTGATGATCGATGAACAGATGGATAAAATGATAAATAGATAAATGGACTAATGGATCAATGGATGGATGGATGGATGAATAAAATAATAAATAGATAAATGGACTGATGGATGGATTGTTGGATGAATAAAATGATAAATAGTTAAATGGACTAATGAACCAATGGACGTATGGATGGATTGAAGGGTGGATGGATGGTTGGATGGATGGATAAAATAATAAACTGTTAAATGGATTGATGGATGGATGGATGAAACTATAAATAGATTTAAGGATGGATAAAATTATAAATACTAAATGGACTGATGGATGGATGAAACTAAATAGATTGAAGGATGGATGGATAAAATAATAAATAGATAAATGGACTGATGGATAGATTGTTGGATGAATAAAATTATAAATAGATAAATGTTCCAATGGAAGGATGGATGGATGGATGGATGGATGGATAAAATAATAAATTGTTAAATGGACTGATGGATGGATGAAACTATAAATAGATTGAAGGATGGATGGATAAAATGATAAATGGATAAATGGACTAATGAACTAATGGACATATGGATGGATGGATGGATGGAAGGATAAAATAATAAATTGTTAAATGGACTGATGGATGGATGAAACTATAAATAGATTGAAGGATGGATGGATAAAATGATAAATGGATAAATGGACTAATGAACTAATGGACATATGGATGGATGGATGGATGGATGGAAGGATAAAATAATAAATTGTTAAATGGACTGATGGATGGATGAAACTATAAATAGATTGAAGGATGGATGGATAAAATGATAAATGGATAAATGGACTAATGAACTAATGGACATATGGATGGATGGATGGATGGATGGATGGAAGGATAAAATAATAAATTGTTAAATGGACTGATGGATGGATGAAACTATAAATAGATTGAAGGATGGATGGATAAAATGATAAATGGATAAATGGACTAATGAACTAATGGACATATGGATGGATGGATGGAAGGATAAAATAATAAATTGTTAAATGGACTGATGGATGGATGGATGAAACTATAAAAAGATTGAAAGATGGATGGATAAAAGAATAAATAGATAAATGGACTTATGGATGGATTGTTGAATGAATAAAATTATAAATAGATAAATGGACCAATGGAAGGATGTGTGGATGGATGGATGGATGGATGGATGGATAAAATAATAAATTGTTAAATTGACTGATGGATGGATGAAACTATAAATCGATTGAAGGATGGATGGATAAAATTATAAATAGATAAATGGACTAATGAGCCAATGGACATATGGATGGATAGAAGGATGGATGGATAAAATAATAAATTGTTAAATGGACTGATGGATGGATGGATTAAACTATAAATAAATTGAAAGATGGATGGATAAAAGAATAAATAGATAAATGGACTTATGGATGGATTGTTGAATAAATAAAATTATAAATAGATAAATTGACCAATAGATGGATGGATGGATGAATAGATGGATGGATGGATGGATGGATGGATGGATGGATGGATGGATGGATGGATAAAATAATAAATTGGTAAATTGAGTGATGGATGGATGAAACTATAAATAGATTGAATGATGGATGGATAAAATGATAAATAGATAAATGGACTGATGGATGGATAAATGGACGGATGGATGCATAGATGGATGGATGGATGGATGGATGGATGAATAAAATTATAAATAGTTAAATGGACTGTTGGATGGATGAAACTATACAAAAAATGAAGGATGGATGGATGGATGGATGGAGAAAATGATAGATAAATGAACTGATGGTTGACTGAAAGTATAGATGGGTGGATAAAATGATAAATAGATATAGATAAATGGTTGGATGGATGGATGAATGGATAGATAGATAGATAGATAGATAGATAGATAGATAGATAGATAGATAGATAGATAGATAGATAGATAGATAGATAGATAGATAGATAGATAGATAGATAGATAGATAGATAGATAGATAGATAGATAGATAGATAGATAGATAGATAGATAGATAGATAAATGGACTGATGGCTGTGGAAAGAATAGATGGATGGATGATTTCAGTGGATGGATGATGCATTGATAAATGAACCAATGGTTGGATGAAAGGATAGATAGACAGACAGAAAAACAGAGGACATTCATCCAAGTATAATATCCTTTCATCCAACCATCAGTTAATTTGTGCATCCATCCATCCACTGTATAGTGTCTGTCCATCTGTCTGTTCTTCAGATAGATGGATGGATAAATGAACTGAGGGTGGGATGAAAGGATAGACAGATAGATGTACAGAAGGAACAATAAATGTATGGACGAGTGGTTGAATAAAATGATAGATAGATAGATAGATAGATAGATAGATAGATAGATAGATAGATAGATAGATAGATAGATAGATAGATAGATAGATAGATAGATAGATAGATAGATAGATAGATGGATGGATGGATGGATGGATGGATGGATGGATGGATGGATAAATGGATGGATAAATGGATGGATGGATAAATGGATGGATAAATAGATGGATAAATGGATGGATGAACTAGATGAAAGGATATATGGGTGTTTTCTAACCCAAAATAATGTCCATGTAATCCTCATGTTTTTTTCCCGCAGTACACCCTGCCATCTAGACAGTAGGCTGGATGAATATTTCACTTGTTTTTTTCTCTGCTTCTGTGTTCACTCTCCATGTTTAATGGAGAAGGAATGTTCTTCAGCCTCTTAGTTAGCGTTAGCGACTGCTCCTCTCCCCCAGCGGCCCGCCGTCTAGAGTAAACGCTCATCTTTCCATTTGATGGAAGCCCTTCATTCCAGATGTGTACAGATGAGAGCTCTTCACTCCAGCTAGGTAAATTCAATTATGCAGCCGTCTTCAATCATTCAGTCTCCAGCGTCTTCATCACTTCGGCGGATTCTTTTCACATGAACACGATTCATACGATAAAACAGCCCATATCTCCGCTCGCCAAATTTGACTATCAGTCTTCCTAGCACTTCCTCATGAAATATTCAGCTTAAGTTACTTAAAAGGAATCATAGTTAACCGTATTTCAAAAAAAAAAAAGAAGAAGTTAAAAATCACAGAGGACAGACGGTCTCTCTTTGCTCTGAAAGCGTGTCTTGTCCTGTTTTAAGTGGCTTGGCTAATTACGATGAAATACATTTGAGAATCAGCAGCTGGGTTCAACGCTGTCCTGTCAGTCATTTAGAGAGACTATTATGATGACAATATTTTTAATGCCCTCATTTCTCCCCTCATCGCTCACTCATATTTGTTCTCTAACACAGTGGTTCGCTTTGTGATTTGCAAAAATACACAGTTGTCAGAATTATTAGCCCCCCTTTGATTTTTGTTTCTTTTTTAAATATTTCCCAAATGATGTTTAACAGAGCAAGGAAATTTTCACAGTATGTCTGATAATATTTTTTCTTCTGAAGAAAGTCTTATTTGTTTTATTTTGGCTAGAATAAAAGCAGTTTTTAATTTTTTAAACAACATTTTAAGGACAAAATTATTAGCGCCTTTAAGCTATATTGTTTTTCCGATAATCTACAGAACAAACCCTCGTTATACAATAACTTGCCTAATTACCCTAACCTGCCTAGTTAACCTAATTAACCTAGTTAAGCCTTTAAATGTCACTTTAAGCTGTATAGAACTGAACTGAGCTAAACTGAACTGAACTTAAACACTGAAAACTGGACTGACACTGTTTCAATTTACTATAATCTTCAATGTGAAGCTGCTTAGACACAATCTACATTGTAAAAGCGCTATACAAATAAAGGTGAATTGAATTGAATATAGAAGTCACTTGAAAAATATCTAGTAAAATATTATTTACTGTCATCATGGCAGATAAAATAAATCAGTTATTAGAGATGAGTTATTAAAACTATTATGTTTAGAAATGTGCTGAAAAAATCTTCTCTCCGTTTAACAGAAATTGGGTGAAAAAATAAACAGGGGGGCTAATAATTCTGACTTCAACTGTATGTTATTAAACTATTAGAATTAACATATTTTATCCATGAGAAAATCTAAATACTATGTAATGGTTACATTAAAAAACAACAGGCAAATAAAAAGCCATCAGACTTTTCTTTTTCCATTGGATTGCGACCTCTAGGGTTGTTAGTCTAGATCAGGGGTTTTCAAACTTTTAGGACAACACCCCCCCCCCCCCCCCCCCCCCCCCCCCCAAAGTTTGTCCAATTTTACTCGCGGCCCCCAGGCACCCCTCCCTCGAACCAAACTTATAATGCATGTGCAAACATCATTCACATATTACTTGCTGCGTTTAAAGTGCGTAGATTTAATTACATTGAAACATAAATATAGCTTACCTGATTCCGTGTGATGTCGGAGCCTGTTTCTGTGAGGACAACATGCTAATCTCTGGTCGGATTCCTGACGCGACTAACCGTAAATCATCTTCCACTGTCAATAAGTGTGAGCCATAGCATACTTGCTTTTGATGTACACAAACAGAAAATGCTGCTTCGCAAAGCCAAGTTCGCAGAGCCCTGACGGTGTGATTGAGTCGAACATTGAGTATGTTTACATGGGCAACAATACTTTAATACGATTTGAATATTTTTGATTACCCTAATCCGACTAAAGTCATAATTGAACTAAACAGAAATGGAATTAAGACGTGGAGTATGCATATATTAGTGGCACTATTACAGTTTTGTAGGACTTTTCGCCGCATTTTGTGACAAGATCCACACACATGTCAGTAAAGGACCGCACACACACACACACACATCATGAAATGCGGAGGGTTTTTTTTCTTTCCATTCGGCTTTCCATTAAAACAACACTCTTCCACCAGTTTATATTTGCGTCTTATACCCCAGTTTGTCACGGGGGCGTGAATGAAATGTTCATGAGTGAAAGTAAAACTGGCGAACTGCAGTAAAGTTGAAAAATTAAAGATGAAATACCCAAAATTTCATGATCCTCTGCAGGAAACGTGAATAGCCTGGTGATGCAACATTCAAAAAGCACTTCACGTACCAACTTAATTATATTATTGTCTCATTAAGGCAAATAAATTTAATCCATGTAAACATAGCCAGTAGTGTCTTCAAAGTAAGTGAAGATCCAGAAGGGCATCCTGCTGATTTGATTCAGAAGGGCACTTTTTTGTCAGATGGCTCACCGGTTTGACTTTCATTTATTCCCCGTCATTCATTTTAAAAAGCACCCGGTCCATTTTATTTGTACTGTATATGTTTTACTGGAACGCATAAACCCTACAGGTGCCTGATAGTTAGATGTGGAGCTAACGTTATTCATATTATTCCCTTTAGTGAACGCATAAAAATCGCCATCATAATTTACTCGAGTGCACGCTTAATAGGTGCTGGCGCCCCACAGTTTGAAAACCCCTGCTCTAGATCAAGGGTCTCAAACTCAAATTGGCGGGGGCCATTATTTAGTGACGGACAATTCATAGGAGGGCCGTTTTAACATTCAAGCACAGGGAAAAAGTGAAAACCTGACATTATTGATGCATCTTAGGACAACAGACATGACATTTATATTTCAAGCATTACCTGTCATCAGTGATAATGCAAATCAGCACGTTTATCATGTCTGTCACGATCACCAGCGATCCAGCCTGTGCAGGTAAACTCACAGATCACATTGAACTACAAATCTGCCAGTATATGGCCTACAAGATCCAGTCATGCAACACACACAAACGCACCTGCTCCAAGTCTCCATTGATTAGACTCACACAGCTGATGCTGCTCATGGACTGATTACACTACACATATATACGGCTCACTTTGAAACGCTCATTGCTGAGTCTTGTTATACTGTTAGTGAACATTACAATGCGTTTTCCTCACCTTGCCCTTCCGTTTTTGACCTTTGCTTTGTTGTTTTATTTGTTTACGTTGTCTGCTGCCTGCCTGTACTGACCATTAGCCTGTTTATTGACCACGACTTTGGATTGCCCATATACAGTTGAAGTCAGAATTATTAGCCCCCTGAATTATTAGCACCCCTGTTTATTTTTTTTCCTCAATTTCTGTTTAATGGAGAGAAGATTTTTTCAACACATTTCTAATCATAATAGTTTTAATAACTCATCTCTAATAACTGATTTATTTTATCTTTGCCATGATGACAGTAAATAATATTTTACTAGATATTTTTCAAGACACTTCTATACAGATTAACGTGACATTTAAAGGCTTAACTAGGTTAATTAGGTTAACTAGGCAGGTTAGGGTAATTAGGCAAGTTATTGTATAACGATGGTTTGTTCTGTAGAAAAAAATTGCTTAAAGGGGCTAATAATTTTGACCTTAAATTTAAAACATTTTTAAACTGCTTTTATTCTAGCCAAAATAAAACAAATAAGACTTTCTCCAGAAGAAAAAATATTATCAGACATACTGTGAAAATTTCCTTGCTCTGTTAAACATCATTTGGGAAATATTTAAAAAAAAAAAAAAATTCAAAAGGGGGCTAATAATTCTGACTTCAACTGTACATCTGTTTGCTCCTGTGTTGATTGTTAATGTGTAAGCCATTAAGAAGTGTTTGTACAACAAAATACAGGTGCTATAAAACTGATAATAATCAAACGACCCTTGAATATTCACAAAAATAGAGCTTTAGTAAAAATAGAGCACTTACGGACATACATTTTAACGTTTAAATCAGCCACAGAATTAAAATGCATGTGTGTAACTCTCAACTGTACACTGAGAGAAATGAAAGTAAAACTAATCTGAATGCACTACTATAAGTGCTCAGTAGGTGGCAGGTCAAAACCACAAGTGGCTAGATGCAACCGCACAACAGTGATAGTGGTTCAAAAATATATGTTTTGGCGGGCCGAATCTCATAATATTTTTGACGTCAGTTGCGGGCTGGAGGGAAAAGGAGGGGCGCCAGTTTGAGACCCCTGCTCTAGGTTAACAACACGGCAATAGTGTTAGTTGCAGCAGATTGTTTTGCACCACATTGTTAAACTTTCACACCTTTACGGTACTCGCGTACATTAAAAATAAATCCCACGACTGAACATAGGATGATCTCCAAGTGGCGGTCTCCAAAATTAAAGCAAGAATAGTCTTGTGCTGTAAACATAGTGCTCACCATTCTCATTAAGTGAGGTTAATATTAAATTAAACAAATTAATAATGGGGGGGTCACGGTGGCGCAGTGGGTAGCACAATCGCCTTACAGCAAGAAGGTCGCTGGTTGGAGCCCCAGCTGGGTCAGTTGGCATTTCTGTGTGAAGTTTACATGTTCTCCCGGTGTTCGCGTGGGTTTCCTCCGGGTGCTCCGGTTTCCCCCACAATCCAAACACATGCGCTATAGGTGAATTGAATAAGCTAAAATTGGCCGTAGTGTATGTGTGTGAATGCAAGAGTGTATGGGTGTTTCCCAGTCTTGGGTTGCGGCTGGAAGGGCATCCGCTGTGTAAAACATGTGCTGGATAAGTTGGCGGTTCATTCCGCTGTGGTGACCCCTGATTAATAAAGGGACTAAGCTGAAAAGAAAATGAATGAATGAAATAATGATTATAAAAAATGATATGGTTGTTAGACTGTTGCACTGTCAATACGCTTGTTTACATAGTTTCTATTGGTGTTTGTACACCATTGTGTGCAGTGTCTGTTTGTTTATAACCTCCTCTGAGGATAGTGGGGGTCACGAGTCACTGGAATTGTTATTTTGTGGGTCGCGAGTTGAAAAGTTTGGGAACCCCTGCTCTAACCTAGACTCATACCTTCTGTTTTTGCTGGATATGAGAAGATTGTTCAGTTTTTGCATACAGTAATTAGTTTGTGCATTTGAGATACCTGTTTTAAAGACGAATGGAGACTACCTGCCACTACCTGACAAAAGTCTTGTCGCATATCCAAGTTTTAGGAACAACAAATATTAACTTGACTTCTAGTTGATCATTTGGTATCAGAAGTGGCTTATATGAAAGGCAAAGGCCTCTAGATTTAGCTTATTTTACCAAAATAAAATATGATCATGCCTTGATTTTTAATGATTTAATTAGGACAGTAAGGTCTGACTTTGCTTATACAAAAGTTTTGTCACTTATCAGAAATAATTTCCAGTGTAGAATATAAAGTCATGCTGCAGTGGATAAAGAATGAATATTGTGTCTGACTCCATCATGAGCTTGGAGGACTGCATTCATACATCTCTGCAGTGACTCAAATCACTTATTAATAAAGTCATCTGGAATGGCAAAGAAAGCATTCTTGCAGGACTCCCAGAGTTCATCAAGATTCTTTGGATTCATCTTCAGTGCCTCCTCCTTCATCTTACTCCAGACATTCTCAATAATCTTCATGTTTGGTGACTGGGCTGGCCAATACTGGAGGACCTTCTCTTCCTTCAGGAACTTTGATGTGGAGGCTGAAGTAAGAGAAGGAGCGCTGTCCTGCTGAAGAATTTGCCCTCTCCTGTGGTTTGTAATGTAATAGGCAGCATAAATGTCTTGATACCTCAGGCTGATGACTCTGCAGATCTCTCGCACGCCCCCATACAGAATGTAACCACAAACCATGAGTTTTTCTTCACCAAACTTGACTGATTTCTGTGAGAATCTTGGGTCCATGTGGGTTCCAGTAGGTCTTCTGCAGTATTTATGATGATTGGGATGCAGTTCAACAGATGATTCATCAGTAAAATCTACCTTCTGCCACTTTTCCAAATGATCAACTAGAAGTGAAGATATTATTTGTTGCTCTTACAACTGGGATCGACGACAAGACTTTAGTCAGGTAGTG
>LR812537.1:6783143-6803143 GCA_903798195.1 Danio kyathit
TGGTCAACTGCTTGTTAGTATGAAAAAAGATTTTAAATTATTATTATTATTATTATTCCTTCATTCATTCATTTTCTTGTCGGCTTACTCCCTTTATTAATCTGGGATCGCCACAGCAGAATGAACCGCCAACTTATCCAGCACATTTTTACGCAGCGGATGCCCTTCCAGCCGCAACCCATCTCTGGGAAACATCCATACACACTCATTCACACTTATACACTACGGACAATTTAGCCTACTCAATTCACATGTACCGCATGTCTCTGGACTGTGGGGGAAACCGGCGGAAACCCACACGAACACAGGGAGAACATGCAAACTCCACACAGAAACGCCTACTAACCAAGCCGTGGTTCGAACCTGACCCAGCCACGTTTTTGCTGTGAGGCGACAGGACTACCTACTGCGCCACTGCATCGCCTATTATTATTATTATTAATATTATTATTATTATTATCATTATTATTAATAATAATAATAATAATAATACTAATAATTGTTTTATCATAATTAGTAATATAACTAACATTCCATATTAATATTTACATTTATTATGATTATTTTCTTGTGGTTTTACAATTAAGATATAATAATAATAATAATAATAATAAAAATAATGACTCATATTTTGCATTATACTACTACTTCTATTACTAATTAATAATAATAATAATAATAATTCTAATAATAATAATAAATGTTTTATCATAATTGGTAATTAACATTCCATATTAATATTTACATTTATTATGATTATTTTCTTGCAGTTTTATAATTAAGATATAATGTAATAATAATAATAATAATAATAATAATAATAATAATAATAATAATAATACTAATAGAAATAATGACTCATATTTTGCATTATACTACTACTCCTATTACTAATAAATAATAATAATTATTATTATTATCATTATTTACTTTATTACAATTGTATTACAATTTTGATACAGTATTATTATATTGCAATTTATTTTATTTATTATAATTTTTTACGGCGACACAGTGGCGCAGTAGGTAGTGCTGTCACCTCACAGCAAGAAAGTCGCTGGTTCGAGCCTCGGCTGGGTCAGTTGGCGTTTCTGTGGGGAGTTTGCATGTTCTCCCTGCATTCGCGTGGGTTTCCTCCGGGTGCTCCGGTTTCCCCCACAGTCCAAAGACATGCGGTACAGGTGAATTGGGTAAGCTAAATTGTCTGTAGTGTATGAGTGTGAATGAGTGTGTGTGGATTTTTGCCAGAGATGGGTTGCGGATGGAAGGGCATCCGCTGCGTCAAAACGTGCTGGATAAGTTGGTGGTTCATTCCGCTGTGGCGACCCCGGATTAATAAAGGGACTAAGCTGAAAAGAAAATGAATGGATGAATGAATGATTTTTTAACTGTATATTTCTTGTAGTAGCAGAATACTTAATCACATGTCATGATAAATTGATTAAACCATAACAAACAATAGATACTCATCAATATTCACCTATCATGTTTATTTGCACTAATATATATCATTGACGGCCCTTGTTAAACTCTAAAAGCAACTGCTGTGACTGTAGACTGAACCAATCACAGCACAACTAGACTTTGCTGAGCTCCACTGCGAGTAAATGATATTTACTTAATCAGAGATTGAATGAGAGTAATTGGCCTCATTAGATAATACCTGTTACCTCAGCGGGAGTCGCTCTGCTCTGGAGACACACACACACGCAGTCAGCTCTTATTTCATGAAGGAACAGGTTGAGCTGTACTTTCCGAGCTCTTCCACCAGCTCGAGCTTGATTAGATAAGCAGTTTGATTTGCTTATTCGGGAATCAATTGTTAAAGTATTAATGGAAATGCATTGCGGGGCAGCTGGAAGATCTGTCGTTTTCCAGCATGTCGATGACGCGAGACGCTCGTCGATCACTCTGAAATATTGGCTCGCATTGATTCCATAGCATAATTAAATCCAGCTGTCTGCACCCGGGGGTCTATTATCTGCTCTGTTCTCGCTCGCTCTGCTTGTTAATGTTCCGGACGGTCGGATCCATCTCCTGATATCAGCCGCTCTCGCTTTAGATCTTCCAGGAGAGCCAGCAACACCAGCTGTCAGAGGGGTTCGCAAAGATGTCGAGGTCTCGATGTGTCATGTCGGTTGTGTGAAAATCGAACTCGAGGTTTGCATATAAGCAGCTTCTTTATAAATGTGTCACTCTGAGGCTCTGTCCACATGGACACAGGTAGTTTCAAAAACACATTTTCTTTCCTCTGCTTTTAACACAATTCAACCCCACATCTTAATTAGTAGACTGCTGGAACAGTTTGACCTTCGTAATAGCCTGGTGGGCTGGATCCTTAACTTTTTAACTAATTGAACACAAGGTGTTAGAGTGAATGGATGCTCGTCTGATAAAGTTTGCTCCTCAACCGGGTCCCCCACAATAATGTGTTCTTTCACCTCTGTTATACATCCTTTACACAAACATAGGAGGTGGGAAAATAGAACCATTATCAAGTATGCAGATGACACTGTCATTGACAGCCAACTTTACGATAATGAAACAGGTCATGGTCCAGTACTAACTGATTTTGTTAGATGGTGTAAGGAGTCCAAGGTTTCCGCTACATTCATTCATCCGTGGCGGGCCGCCACGCCAAAATTCATCCCGCCACGGCTACATTACAACTTCTCATTTAAAACATTTAGTCGTGTTTTTTTTTACAGCGGGTTATAATCGCACCAAAACATATTAAAAGGTAAGTGAATTATTACAGCGCAAACATTTCTGTAACCGTAGTAGTGCTCTGCGCTATTTGTTCAACCCTTTAAGGTGACCTGCTGACTGACGGACTGACAGGTGCGTGATGCGTGGGGCGCCAGCAAACACGGCGTAGCTTTCAGTTAAGATGAACACAGTTTCCATACGTATACTTATCTTTCTGGAGTTTATAGCCGTTTCACTTTACTTCAGGACGCGTTAATGTCGGAAAACGCACAAAAACGCACTAAATCGCGCTTCAGCAGCGCTTACTGGAGAGCGCACGAGAAGATCTGCACTTGAGCATGTAAATTTGAGTGCGTGCAAGAAGTTGTGCACGAAGAGGAAATCGGCGCGCAAGCAAAGAGATTCGCATGCTCATATTACATGAATGCGTTCTCGACTTGTAATACTGCGTGTAATATTTGTCTTTGAAATAGTTGGCAGATCTGTGTAAAAAAAAAAGCCTGCCGCCACAGCTGGGAAAAATCCTAGAGGAAACACTGGAGTCATATCTTCAGTTAAATGTATTAAAAACAAATGATATGATCATTGATTTTAGGAAGGCTGCTCACACACAGGTGAACACTTCCATTAAAAATCACACTGTGGAAAGTGTGCGATCATACAAATACCTTGGCACAATTATTGACTCTAAACTTTCCTTTGATGAGAATTGTGCAGCAGTGTGTAAAAAGGGGCACCAGCGACTATTCTGTTTGAGAAAGTTAAATCATTTCCATATTGATAAACACATGATGATTTTATTTTACCATGCTTTTCCTGAATCCGTTTCATCTTTTGCTGTGGTGTCATGGTTTGGGAATCTCACTCTGTCAAGAATAAAAACTCACTAAATCAAATAGTTAAGTGGTCCAATAAGCTGACTGGGGTGTCACTAGCCAATCTAGAGGATGTGTACACCAGGCAGCTTAAGGCCCCGTTTACACTAATGCGTTTTCGTTTTAAAATGCTTAAGTTTTGCTACAGTTACGCCATTGGTCCACACTACGCCGGAGTTTTCGAGCCACGAAAATGGAGCGTTTTGAAAACGCTGAAGACGTCGTTTTTATTCTTACACGCTGGTGCTCCGTCTCAGTGTGGATGGGGGAAAACGGAGGCATCTGAAAACGGAGGCGTGGCTGCTGAAATTCGCTACCTGATTGGGGCTTTTGGGTCATTGCGTATCCTTCCCTTATTTGTCAAGCCCCTATCACATGACTATAACGCTACCGGAAGACGGCAGACCAGCCTTCACTGTAAACAACAACATTGACACAGAAATGGGAGCGTTGTTTGCACTATTGTCCGTTTTAGGCGCCATTGTGCAGTTAAACTCTGCCTTTTTTACTACAGCAGCTGCATATATTCACAAGAGGCAAGCTATTGTTCGAGAACTCGCTAATCGCTCGCGTTCATCGTTCAACCAGCGTTTGTTGACTTAACAATCACCAAATGCCGAGCGAGACACATGCTTCCTGTTTATACTTGAACGCGCATGCCCAGAGTGCGCGAATGGTCACGTGATATACGTTTTTGGTGGAGTAGTGTGGACGGAGAAATGTTTAGAAACGCTAGTGTGGACGCGGATCATTTTTGATCTAAAACACCGTTTCAAAATGAGAACGCATTAGTGTAAACGGGGCCTAAGAGAATCACAAATGTAATTTTAAGTGCAGTGTTTCCTCTAGGATTTTTTTCAGCTGTGGCGGCAGGCCTTTTGATCTACCAACTACCTGTGGCGTTATTTCAATGACAAATGTCGTGACGCAGTATTACAAGTCGAGATCGGATTTATGTAATACGAGCATGCAGATCTCTTTGCTTGCGCGAGGATTTCCTCTGTTCATGCACAAAACTTCTCGCACGCCCTCAAATATCCGCTCCTCTTCTTGTGCGTTCTCGAATAAACGCTGCTGAACTGCAATTTAGCACGTTTGTGTAGTGAATATATCTCCAACATTTAATAGATTGCCTAGGAATATTTATGAATGTCTCCAATAGACCTGCAGAATGGCATTAATGCGTCCTGAAGTAAAGTGAAACGGCTATAAACTCCAGCAAGATAAAGTCTTTGTTTGTTGCATGCAGAGCCATAGACCTTTATCTATAAATAAAGTATAATTATAGTAACTGTGTTCATCGTAACTGAAAGCTATACGTCGTGTTTGCTGGCCTCACGCATCACGCACCTGTCAGCCAATCAGTCAGCAGGTCACCTTAAAGGGTTAAACAAATAACGCACAGCACTACTGTTAATAATACTACTGTTACAGAAAAGTTTGCGCTGTTATAATTCACTTACCTTTTAATACGTTTTGGTGCGATTATAATCCGCTATTTAAAATAATAGCCAATGTTTTGAATGAGAAGCTGTAATGTTGCCGTGGCAGGATGAATTTTGGTGTGGCGCCCCGCCATGGAAGAATGTAGCGGAAACCTTGAAGTGACACTGCTCATCCTCTACACTCAGAGTTTCTGGTCGCAGGTTTCTAGTATTAAGCTGTAGAATGAAACAATACAAAAATAGTTTCATACCAGCAGCTATTAGACATTTAAATAAGGCATAGACTAAAGCAGAGGGGACTTGTATATTTTAGATTAATTTAAACATTTTTGTGTGTGTGTGTGTGTTTTTTTTTTTTTTTTTGGGGGGGGGGGGGGGGGGGGGTTGGGGCACTTGAAGTGATTTTTTTATATATATATATATATAAGTGTTTTTATGTTTTATGTCTTTATGTTTATTTGTTGTTGTTACTATGTGTGTTACTATATATTTTTGTGTGGCACTGTTTTGAGATGAGGACTCTTGACTGCAAACCAAACCGGGTATAAATAAAGTAACCTAACCTAACCTTTTCTACGTGGTTTTGCCAATTGTCCACACGAAAACGCAATATCAGGTCAACTCTGGCCGATTTTCCAAAATTCTGGGTACAGTGGGGTCGTGTGGCAACTAAAATATGGGCTGCGTCCAAAATTGCCTACTACTCAGTACTCAGTACACTGCAAAAAATTACTCAGCGGGAGTTAAAGTCTACCCGTTAAATTTTAATTAATTATATGAGCTACCAGGTAAAATCCATAATAATTGAGTACATTCTATCTACACTACCTATTTTTTAACAGTAATAACAGACGCATTTTTTAAAAAATGAGTAAAACTTATTCATAAATATTAGTCGGTCAGTTGGCGTTTCTGTGTGGAGTTTGCATGTTCTCCGCTAGAGGTGTGAACCTACACTGGTCTCACGGTTTGGTTCGGTTGCGATTATCATGCCATGGATTCGGTTCAATTCGATATCACTGTGCATTGACGATGCTTTCCATACACAATTTTATATTTTACTTTACAGGCGCTGCATTGCATTGTCTTGTATGCAGTTTACTCACGCAAATACTTAATTCTGGATTTGGTGTGAACACAGCATAAAATACTTATATTATCGCCACCTGTTGGTTTGGAGTGCCCTTAATATACATCACAGTGCATTTTCATGTATGTCATATATTTCATCTATATCTGGAATATATACAGTATAGCCTGAAATTGTTCTATATATTATAATAGTATTGTTATAATAGTAGTTATAGTTAATAAATTGTAGTTATAGTTAAAATAGTTATATTTAATAAATAGTAATAATAGTTATGATGAATTTATTTTTATATTGCGACTTAAATTACTGATTTTGTGGTGGCTTTTCTCAAAACCTATGCAATTATTTGCTTTATTTAATTTTCAACATGGGGGCTCATTCTGAAAATGTAGCCCTGTATACATTTCTGGAGATCGTGAATTATGTATGCATTTCGTCTTTAAAATGATTGCTACGTGGCGGTATGATGCCGTTCCTTTTCGCGCGAACTATCTGACCGATTACCTTTATTTGGACGGCTTTCCTGCTGTTCCCAGTTTGTCCGGTGGCTCACAGCATACGTCAGCGGACTTGAGACACAGAGTGGAGTTGACTGCGACAATGAGGTTTGAGTCCGGCAAAGAACGGTTCCAGAAAGCAGGTACAACAACAATAAAAGCCAAAAAATGAAATAAACAAGTAAATAACAAGGTGAGAATGTGGTAAAATCTAAAAATGTGGTAAAAATCAGGGGACTTCTGGATTGCTTTTCAAAACAGTCAGTTGGGTTTAGGGAAGTGGGTGGGTGGGTCAGTCAGTGTTTTTTAAAGCACTATCGGTTGGGTTTAGGGAAGGGGGTGGGTGGGGAAATCGATCGATCGCTTTGTGTTAGGATTGCATTGTGTTTGTTTTGATTGTTCTAGGTGGGGGCGTGCCTTCAGCGCACCTGATGCTGGTCAGCGCCCTTATTTAAACCCAGAGTCAGTCAGTCAGTCGGCCAATCAGTCAGTCGACAGTGGCCTCTGGTGGATTTACGTGAGAACAGCAGGCACGAACAGCACTCTTGAAAGAATTTTGAGATCTCAAAAAGCATACACAGCGGCCCCTGGTGGATTCACGGAAACAAAAACTGCAAAAATACGTAGCTCCTGTGACGTATCTGATGCTCTTTAGAAATGTATATATTAATGTATATAGTAATGTATGTATATACGTAAGAACCACTAGACTCACAAAATCCTGGAGAGGCTATTAAAGTGACATTTCAACCCAAAATAATAATATTAATAATCCTTAATGCATTTGTTTTCTTCTGTCCTCAAAAGAAGATGGTTTGAAGAATGTTGGAAACTTGTAGCCGATAATTTCCATAGTATTTTTTCTACCCTAATATGCAAGTTTACTTCAACCAGTTTCCTAATACTGGTCAACCAGTTTCTTCATACTGTCTTCCTTTTGTGTTAAACTCATAAAGGTCCATAACCATTTAAGTTGATGCGGAAATGCTGAGTACTTTCCGTTAAAATGTTTTTGTTTTTTTCTCTAGCATTTAAATTTTCTTTTACTATTAAAATTAGGATTTGAAAAGTAGTGTGTTATAGTTTAGTTTAGTTTAGTTTAGTTTAGTTTAGTTTAGTTTAGTTTAGTTTAGTTTAGTTTAGTAACAGATCCTTTATGTTCACAGATAGATTTTAGATCATTCAGACCTATAGAGAATTATTTGATGCTCCTGAATCAATAATATCTGACATTCTTATTGATCATCTATGAGTTTCAGTTTAATGTAGACTGAAAGGAGTCTGAATATCAGCATAAATGCTGGTCCACTTTGTAGCGTTATCTGGACAAAAACTGCCAGTATGTATAGTATATAGCAACAGACCATGTGCCTATTGTTGCTCAATTCAGAGTGACACATCCTATAATAATGATAAATGATAATACAAAAAGTTGTATTTTTTTTTATGTTTTCCAAATGGGAGAATGTTTTCAGCAAGAAATAACTTTTGCCATGATGTAGTCCGACCATGCAGTGAGTAGGAATACATTTTGCATGTACAAGTAATGCAGTGTGTGTCCATATGTTTTTTAGATGAAAACCGACATCAATTATTCATTGCACTTTTCGAACATCCATGCCGAGGCTGTTTTGCTTAAAAGTTTGAAGCACATGAGAATGTAATATAAGAGCTTTTAAATGACTTCAAGTTAAATTGGTAGGTCCCCCCCACAAAAATGAAAATTCAATTTACTCTACATCTAAAATGCAAGTGACTTTTTTTTCCTCAAATGAACATGATTAAGATTTTTAGTTGAAACCTTGGCCTTGGTGATTCATAAACTGCAAGTCAACAAATACTTATTATAGGAACAGAGCATACAAAATCACATGACTTTTTTCATACTAGAATTTATTCAGTAAAAGTGTTTTTGTCATAGTTTATACACATGTTTGTTTCTTATCAGATGAAATGTTTATCCTTCTATGTTTTTTTATGAGTGTATGCATTTTATGTCAACTTATAGACAAACCACCTGATCTACGTGACCTTGAAACATCTGTATCTGTAGTTACACTCAGTAAACTGTGGTGAGTATGCATGGGCCGGTATAAGATTTTGACGATATGATAGCCTTGGATAAACATATCAATGTTTCGCGGTATTGTGATTACTGATCTAAAATATATTCTTTTTAAATGTCTGGGTAAAAATTGTAAACTTTTGAGAAACATTTAAAATATTTTGGAGCAGTAAACGTCAGACTAAATAATTCAAATGAATCATTGACTTCTGCTGTCTTCATTAGTTTCGAAAACAGATTTTTTACAATTTAAAACAACATCTTTGGATATACTTTCAGCTGGAGATACAGAGAGTAAAAGGTGAATAAAAAAATCTTACACATACCCTAGGAAAGGTGTTGCAGAAAATTTTGACGGTTTTAAAACCTTGACTTTTCCAAACCATGGTATACCTTGAAAATGGTTATCATCCCATGCATAGTGGTGAGTTCGGTGAACTGATGACCTTCATGGCCAATCACACTCATTTCTGTTAAGCACGTGAACACAATGGCAAATCAGTGCTGTTTAGGAACGGTGATTGTTTCTAGATCAGAGACAGTTGTGGCCGGAAGTTAACAAAAATGATTTATATTATTTATTACATTTCCCATTAATTGTGTTTTATTAACGTCTACCCCCACCCCAACCCTAAACCCAACCGTCACAGTAACGTAACAACAGTAGTTGTACCGAATATTATTTATGCTTTCTATTAAATTACCCAATAGGGAGAATTACCAACCTACGTCACACATGACGTCACACAGGTTCAACCGCACATATCGGTTGCAAAAATAGACTGGTTGCAATAGCAAACATATCGTGTTGTGCGGTAGGATGCCAAAATCAAAAGTCCAAAAATTTTAAACTTAAATTTTACCGTACACCACACTGCTTTTAATGCCAACCGCAGATGTCTATGGCTAACAGCCATCATGATGCTGTGTTCACACCAGACGCGAAACGCGCAGATAAATTGCGCTATTTGCACGTAAATAGTCACGTGAACCTTTGAGTTTTCTCGCTTCATTCGCGTGTCAAAATCCGTTTCATTCGCGTGTCAAATCCGCTTCATTCTCGCATCAAATTCACTTCACAACAGACGGGGATTCACGTGATGGGCAGGGCTTCTGTCTGCCCGGTGACTCTAGCTTCGTTGCTAAATGGCTAACATGGATTTTATTGAGAAAAACTGAAAAACAGTATACATTTGTTTGGAGTAGTGTCTGAGTCCACTAGATCCTTTCAGAGGTGCACCCAGCTCTGTGAGCTCATAAACTCCTCCAGAAACTTAACCTGGATGACGGAGGCTTTCAGCGGTGCTTCTGACTGAGCCGAGCCCAGTTTGATGAACTGTTGTTGATGTCGGCAGGAGGATTTCCCCCGAGACACCAACAACAGGCGCTACGTCACAATCATGCCCCCACAAGAGCAAGTTTCTTATTGGTTAACGCAGCGCGAATGTCCGCTGAAGTTCAAATTTTCCAACTCGAGCAATTTGCGCGATTTGCTCAATTCGTGCCGAGCCATTCGCGCATATTGCACCATTCGTGCCACGCCATTCGTGCCACGCAATTCGCGTCATTTGTGCCATTCACGCCATTCACGCGTATCGCGCTGCAGGATGTGTATTCATGCCTTTGCAGTGACTTAACATGTAAATCACTCGCGCTTGACGCTTCTGGTGTGAACACAGCATAAGAGCTGAATGAAGTGAGGACCTAATTAAAATTGCTGGACTCTGCAGTTCTCATTCCATGTCAGGTAAGTTCCTGCTATGCTGAATCAGACACATTACTCGTTTTTAATTGCAGCATTAATTTCAGCAAAAACAGTTGCTATAGTGAGTTAAACTGCGAACACTGAATGCTTAGAATGAAACGTGAAAGTGTAAGTTCACATACCTTGCCATACAGGTGTAGTTTGCTGTCAGAATGTAGTTGTTTTGCTTGTTGATGATTACCCAGGCCTTGTATATCTCCGTCTTCTTTCCTTGTCTTTGGCTAGGCAGAACCTCGGTTTTTAGCACTACAAAGTTTTGAATCTGGTACTCAGAACATTATTTCTTGACCACACTGAACAAAATTGTAGGCATCCAAAGACCTGTAGGCCTTTAACTTCTCTCTTGTAAAATCACTTGGAGTTTCAATGAGATAGTTGTATATTTCGAGCTGGATGCTTGGCCATTTAGTCTTATCCAATATCCATTGGGAGGGTGCTATCGCAAATGGACCTGTCAGATGAACGCCGCTTACTTAAATGTTAATTTTGCAGAATAACTGTGCTTATCACTGAGTGACAAGATGTTATAATACGTTGAAAGCATTATGTAAATAATATATAATATGTAATCAATATAACTTATCTCTAATACAACAACAAACTCTGTACCGCATCGGATGTCATTCCTTCACTGTATTAGTGTTAGTGCTCCTGTTTTTTTCTGCAACCTCGCTGCGGTCATCCTGAATGTATACAAACTGTTCGTCTATAAATTGTATTTTTAAACGTATACGCCTACCCTAATCCTAAACCCAACCGTCACAGTAATGTAAAAATATAAATTATTGTTATACAACGTCATAAAAAAATGTTGCTATATTGATGTGCGTATCGCATTTCCGGCCGGCCGCATATCCTATCTAGACTTTACCAAGAATGTGCTTAACAGCACACAAATGTTAGCGGGAAATGAACGTTTTTACAATTTTTAAAGTCCAGTATCATGACAACCCTAGTTCGGATTACAGTTAAATACTGTGTAATTTACAAAAAACGTTTACAGTGTGGTGTAATCCTCCTGCTCCACCTCAATAGATCTTGTTCCTGTTTCCGCAGGAAGCGCTTTCTTCCTGCAAGCCATCAGACCGCAAAATCTCTTTTTTTCCTCAATAAATCACGGCGTGTTGTTCAGTCCGTAGGGCTTTTTGATTATTGCCGTCATGTTGTGAGTTAATGGCTCTGGGTTTTATTGACTGTAAATGACAGACTAATGCATTTCTATTAATAGACATCAGATGCATTTGTAGTTCGGAACCTGTCCATTTCATCTCTGACCGCTGTGTTCAACACTGTTAGAAGCGTCCGTTCTGTGCGTGTATGTGTGTGTGAGATAGAGTTTTTAATTGAATCCAGCAGGTGAGATAATCACAATGTGCAGCTCGATCGATCAAATCAACACATCTGCACATAGACACACACACACATATACACACCCAAGAGGACCTTTGCCTCACTAAATAATGTCCTCTTTGCTCACAAAGGTTAACCTCTTAGTCACACTCTCCCAGAGGAGGACTTGAGTGACAAGCACACACTTCCACCGAGCACATGCTGTCCTGCAAACAAGCGTTTTACCAAAGAACAAGATGGAAAGAACAGAAACATTCAGTTTTAGGACAGAAAAAAAGGCCTTTTAAAGTGGCTCTCTGAAATACTAGATGCTGATTGGTCAGTTGCCGCAGCTCATAATGTGTGTTATCTGTTATGTGTTGTGAGAGGTGTTTTTTGTGATTGTTGTGTATTCATCTTTTTGTCTAAAAATGTGAGAAGCATCACTAAAGCTGAATTTATACTTTCGCCTGGCGCCACATCTCGCACCTCCGCTGACTGCGCGCGCACCTTGCGAAACAGACGAGGCTTTTATACTTGCCGCGTTCGCCGTTGTGATATTATTTAAAACGACAGGGGGCGGTCAAAAGAACCTGACCATAAAGTCAGACGGATAAACAGAGAAGTAGAAAGTTTCCGGAACTACATCATATCATTAATATCATTCAAGATGTTTTAACTAATTATTTTTATTGTTTTTATAAATTATTTTAACGATAATAAGGATCTTTATAACCAATCAAGATTTTTTTTTTTATCAAATTTGATGCATCACTTGCTTTTGTTCATATCTCGGACAGTTTTACCTATTAAAATTTACTAAAATATGAATTAATTAGAACATGGGTTGCTCTGCAAATATATATTTTTATTGTGGCAAGAATAAAAGCAAAAAAAAAAAAAGCACACTTACTAAAAAGACTAAAAGAGTTGTGTTAGAAACCCCAGTACATTAGACTGCTTCTCCACAAACAAGGAGAGGGAGAAAATCACAAGACATTGTCTCAGAAAAATAATTCCAGAAATTTCATTTTGCATGATTTTGACATCAAATTCAAAACATATACTCAGGAGATATGTAGCTTTTGACCTATTACATTTATGTGTTGCTCCAGGACTGAATTGACACACATTTGTTTATGAAATAATAAAATGTTTAGTACGGTGCAATTTTTTTTACATTACTTAAGCATCTCTAACTTTTTTTTATTTTTAGCATTATAAACTCTAGATGATGGATAATAAAGCCCAGAGTGTCTTCTTTTTAAAGATACATAAACTGTGAATGTAGACCAAATTATTCAGCAACTGTAAAGGTTTCAGTTTGGGATGATTGTTTTTGAGAAAGTGCCTCTGACGGTGAGGAAAAGGAGGACACCGATATAGTCTCAGAAAACATTTTACAGAAATCTCATTTTGCATGCTATCTTCATCAAATTTGAAATATAAACTCATGAGACACTTGGCTTTCAAGTCATATTTTTTCTAGGACATTACATTAAGGTTTTCCTGTGTTTGTATATGGAAAAACAAATATTGAACACAATACAATTTTTTTTTCTCATAACTTCATAATGTATAACTTTTTATATTTTTTAACATATAACTTCCCCTTTTACCACAGTAAAGCTCAAAGTGTCTTCTTTCCAATGATACCCAGTTTGTGTTTGTAGCTTACTGGAGTCAGGAACTGTTACTGTTTAAATGTTAGGTAGGTATAAATCCCCAAAATTGAGTGAAGGCTAACAGCTGCGTGATGCACTTGCACGTGAAAGAGTGCTCGGGTGAGTGCCAGGACACACACATATTATGTACATCTCGACATGCGAAAGTGTTCCTCCATATGTTTACATCGAAGTTGTTTACAATACTTATCCATCCACAGAATTTGTAATGTAGTCAAATGTGTAAACATTTGGTGATTCTGCCTTTGGATGTCTCTGAGACAAAGCTTTAAATAAAAGTGAAACCATCAACAAAAGCCAGACCCCTTCTATGTTTACAAATACAGCGTAGCCGTTTAGAGCTCATTTCTGGTTAATGATGTCAGAGTTTACCGGTATTTTGGAATGAATGTGTGAACGTCTTTTCTGTAAAGATGTCGGAACGTTCTTACCTGTGTGAACAGAGCTTTCTTCAATATACCAGTAAAGTCGTTCCGGAAATTTTCCGGATATTTACCGGTATCACTGTGTGAAAGGGGGGTATTGATGATCAGTACTGTAGAGGTGTGAACCTACACTGGTCTCACGGTTCGGTTACGATTATCATGCCATCGATTCGGTTCAACATCGATATCTCGGTGCATCACGGTGCACTGACAATGCTTTCCATACACATACAGTTAAAGTCAGAATTATTAGCCCCCCTGAATTATTAGCCCCCCTGATTATTTTTTCCCCGTTTTCTGTTTAATGGAGAGATTTTTTTTAACACTTTTCTAAACATAATAGTTTTAATAACTCATTTCTAATAACTGATTTATTTCATCTTTGCCATGATGACAGTAAATAATATTTGACTAGATATTTTTCTAAACACTTCTATACAGCTTAAAGTGACATTTAAAGGCTTAACTAGGTTAATTAGGTTAACTAGGCAGGTTAGGGTAATTAGGCAAGTTATTGTATAACGATGGTTTGTTCTGTAGACTATCGGAAAAAAAATAGCCTAAAGGGCTAATAATTTTGATCTTAAAATGGTGTTTAAAAAAATTAAAAACTGCTTTAATTCTAGCTGAAATAAAACAAATAAAACTTTTTCCAGAAGAAAAAATATTATCAGATATACTGTGAAAATTTCCTTGCTCTGTTAAACATAATTTGGGAAATAATTAAAAAAGAGGAAAAAATTCAAAGGGGGGCTAATAATTCTGACTTCAACTGTATATATGTGTTTTATATTTTCTTCACAGCAAAGCAATTCTTGTATTAAAATGTATAAACATATTTATATACTATTTGTAAAACAATTTTGTCTTTTAATACAAACAGTCAGATATATAAACTGTACCTGTAAACAACACGAGCATTTATAGCAAATAAACAAATATAAATTTTCCGCTCTCTTTCTGAGCCTTGTCTACCAAGTTCGTTCTTACACCCCTATGATTGGTCTCGCGCTCAACAGAAAGGGCTGCGATTGGCTCTTACGTGCTGGCGCTCTTCACAGATGAGTGACTGATAAACGGCAGCGGCGATCACAGCTGATCCATGATAGACGCGGTGGATAAAACTCTGCAGACACGCGCGTGTCTGTACCCAGAAGTATCGCTGTAACAGCCGAGAGGAGAGCGAAAGTCACGCCAGCAGGTCAAATGGGCTACAGAGAGAGAGAGAGAGAGTAAGTGCTGTAAGTGTCAGTGAAAGACTGTCCAGCAAACACACATACATTGAAATTGTGCACAGCTTCTGCGTTTTTAAGCAGTTGGAGCATAGTAAATACTCTCGCTCGCCTCCCTCACCATAGTAAGCTACGGCGACATAGCGCATATGAGATTAATGACGTCAGTACGGAATAACCGGTTATGATTATTACTGCACCGATACCGAATTGTCCACGTCTGCATCACGGTGCACCGAAGAAATAATTAATTTTGACACCCCTACAGTACTGTGTGTAAAAGTTTTTTTTTGGTTTGTTTCTTTAAGTTGACATGATGTTTTAAAAATTTGCTGGTCAAATTTTTACACACTACAAAGCGCTTCAAAAGAAGCAAGACGTGAGCATAACGGTCATACAATATCTATGTCTGACAATGTCAAACAAGATGTTAATTCAGGTTAATAAAGATATTTTTATTGGTATTGGTGTTTGTTTATCTATTTATTCATTTATTTATTTACTTGCAATATGAGAAATATTCAGAATATTCTTTGTTTGGCAATTAAAATTAAGTTTTCAGTGGCTCTCTGAAGTACTAGATTCTGATTGGTCGGCTGTGGCAGCTGTTGAAGCATTTGAGGGTTTATGAGACTTGAAACATAAAACATTTAAACTCTTTAAATCTCACATTTAGGACCGCGTGTCCACCGAAGCGTTTTTTTTTTTTTTTGTTTTGTTTTTTGTTTGTTTGTTTGTTTTGGTCGGCAGAAATGCGAGTGCTTTTCTAAAATCAACTGTCAAATTACTGTCTCATTAGTGACGATCTCTCCCTCATTAGCATAGGGCATTCATCTTGTTTTTAAATCTGCCACTATGCTGACACATATGCATTTGTAGCTCCGCCCTCTTTTGAAAAGAGCACAATCTCATTTGAATTTAAAGCGACAGTCACCAAAATGGCACAATTAGGATCAAAGTCTAAAAAGAGCAGATTCAAAGAGTTATAAAACATTATTTGTGGGGTATTTTGAGCTGAAACTTCACATACACGCTCTATTTTACATCTTGTAAACAGGGGCATAATAGGTTTCCCTTCAATAAAAAAAATAGTTTATAACTTGGTTTGCTTTAAATCTGCTATAGGAGAGCTCAAAACAAAATTAGTAACAGCACAATTGTGGCCCTTCGAGTAGCAATAAATAAATAACAACAGCAAGCATTGGACTGTCATTAGCAAATGTCTGAAACCCAAAATACACATCGACATATGGTATGTGGCATCTCGAATATGCAATCACAAACAAAACGCAGCGAGAAATTGTGCTTATGTGCCGCTGATAACTATTGAATGTCAGGCTGTTCATGACGCCTAATCTTTTGTGTATTGATTGGTGCCTGTAGGTGATGTTCTTCCCCATTTTTATTGCCGCTTTCTACACGAGGATGTCAACCACTGCATTTAGCTTCTTAAATATTTGATGCCAAAACAAATGTACCAAGCTCTTCAGCGAGCGATCAGAATCATTTCTCCCTTTGAAATATTAATGCTGATGTCTAGTCGCACATTTCATTGGAATCATCCATAAGGTTTATGCATGTCTGTAGTAATCTGTTGTATGCTTTGCCCAGAGTTTATTGTGAATGTTTTGTTTATATTTAATATGAATTTGGAATAGCAGTGGAACTTGGTCATGTTTGACTGACTGACTTACTGACTGACTGACTGACTGACTGACTGACTGATTGATTGATTGATTGATTGATTGATTGATTGATTGATTGATTGATTGATTGATTGATCGATCCATCCATTCATCCATCTATCCATCCATCCATCCATCCATTGAAATGACAGAAAGCTCTTGAAGTAAAAACTAGTATTTAATAAATGTATTAATTAATTAATTGCTATTAGTATTTAGTGCTGTGTTCTTGTTGTTTTCATGTGGTTGTTTTTGTTTTAAGTGTCTTTAAGTGTTTCACTGAAGTTTCTGTCAATAAAAGTTGACAACTTAAAATTTTAAGGCAACTTGCTGCACAGCTTTTTTGAGTTGACTCAACTGTATTGCGCTTGACGATTTAAGTTGAGTCAACTCAGCAAGTTGCCTTACAGCAAGTTGCCTTACAGTTTTAAGTTGTCAACTTTTTGTTTTGTTGAATGCTACTGTTGCTATAGTTACAGCATCTTACAATAAATAGAATGTAAGGAACCTCAAAGCTTACCTTTAGGCTGCATGTCCACCGAAGTGTTTTTGTGCTGGAGAAACGCGAATGTTCAACTGTGAGCGTTTTTTGCAGCGCAGTGTTTTTTTTTTTCAGTCAGTTGCTATGATACAGAGTATCCCTGCTGTAGCATTACAGCCTCTATTTTAATGATCTAGATGCAAAGTCTAAAGCGCATGGCTCAAAAGCATTAAGGACATGTCCGAATCCACTTTTGCTATTTTTAGGAAGGAAATATACTGTCTGCGCTCTGGCACATGGTTTAACAGGGTTGTGCTTATTGTATTAATGAGTTATGGGTGTGTTTTGAGCATAACGTGCATTAAGCCAATCAGAGTCTCATCTCCAATTCCCTTTCAAGAGTCAGTTTTGTTGCGCCATGGCACATTTGCTGTTTACATGGCAGACTTGGTGGAAAAAGGTGGAAAAACTGAATGCTTCACTAGCGAGAAAACAGTTAAACAGAGCATCTGCGCCTCCTCCATTCAGCCTCTTTACTTTCTCTTTACTTTACCTTTACTCTTTACTTTACTCCTTTACTTTCGTGGATAAGAAAACGATGTTGTACGCACTCCACTGAAGACATACATTTGCCTACATATTTAATTTTGTTTGTTAAGCACAAAGATTTGGTTCAAAACTATTTCTAACTTCAGTTCTAATTTCCAGCAAGCGAATAAATAAACAATAATAATGAAGTGTGGTCAAAAAACTGAGTTACATCCAAACACACGTCCTGGTATTATGCCCCATAAGGTGATGCATATGTCTCCAAAACCCGTCAGGTGGACAAATCTAAATAATAACGACAATATAATAAAAATGCAAATTGTCATTAATAAACTGAAAAAATAAAACCCCTGACATGAAGAAGGCATGGAGGTAGTTATTTTTATATCTATGTAGTAAAAAAAAAAAATAATAATAATAATCCTTTATTTTTTCTTTCAAATGTAAGGATATTTGTGTATTGCAGTACATCCTGTGTGTATTAAGCATTTGAACCTGCATAGGCTTATAAAAAAATCTATAAAAAAAAGCTCTCTCTGGACTTTAGACCAGCTTTCAGTTGGTCAATGATGTGGTCTATTTCAGTTCCTCAAAATAGCAACATGCCAACAATGCACATTAACACACCTCCTTTTCAGACCAGCACACCCATGAGTCCACAGAGTAGTGCAAATGGATTTGCTATTTAAACAACGTGGCGCAAAACGTGAAAATTACAGTTGCGCTAGTCTGAAAATATCAACAAATTGCACCATACACGTCTTGCGCCTTATTGCGCAGTGTGTATGATAGGGCCCCACAAGTTGAAAGCACCTCCTCCACTATGATTGGATGGCTAGCTCAAAAGTGACACTGATGGGTGCTGTCTTTCAACTTTCAACATCTCAAGAAAAAATGGTACAGGCTCTCAAACATGTGCCATTGACGACAACAACAGAAAAACACTTCGGTGGACACACAGCCATACTAAATTCTGGACTGTATCTATTAATATAGATTGCTACAAACATCACAGAAAAACAAAAAACAAAACTCAACATAGATTGAAAGACTATTCTTTTAGATATATAATTAATTCGTTCATTTTCCTTCGGCTTAGTCCCTTTATTAATCAGGGGTCACCACAGCGGAATAAACTGCCAACTTATCCTGCATATGTTTTACACAGTGGATGCCATTCCAGCTGCAACCCAGTATTTGGAAACACCCATACACACTCATACACACACATACATTACGGCCAATTTAGCTTATTCAATTCACCTATAGTGCATGTGTTTGGACTGGGGGAAACCGGAGCACCCAGAGGAAACCCACGCTAACACGGGGAGAACATGCAAACTCCACACAGAAATGCCAACTGACCCAGCTGGGACTCAAACCAGCGACCTTCTTGCTAACCACTGAGCCACCGTGTTGTCCTAGATACATACTATTAAATATAAAAATACACAATGCACAAAAATAAAAACTCTCCAAAGTTATTATAACCCATAAATCACTCATTTGTAATAGACACATTGAGTTTGTTTTAATAATTAAATAATTGCTTTATTATTTATGATTTTATTGTATATATTCTAAGGAGCTGTTTTCGTGCCTTAAATTTAGGTTAAGTGGTTGATAAGGACTTTGTATCAACGCTTAAGAGAACACTTAGATAATTAAGAGCTTTAAGTTCCTTAAGGCGCATTTTTTACATGCATTTTTTTTCTCTTTGATATTTGGAATTATTGGAACCTAATTAGAATAAAACCTAAGTATCATCTTTTGATATGATGTACTTTTAGAGAAAAATGATGTCCGTATATGTGGACTCGTGGTCCGAATTTCCATAAAACACAATAAAGTCACCTTTGTGTAATAGAATGAAAAACTCTTAATTTCTGCCTGTTTTTTTAATGCATTAATAACACATACACACATATTTTTTGACTATCAGTAAAAACAAATTTTTTTGCCCATTTTGGACAGTTAAAGTAGTGTTTGGGACATTTCATATGCTGCAAAACAGTTGCAGAATGACACTGTATGTCTGTAACAAAATATTAAACATAAGACATAAGAGCTAAAATGTGCTGTCCACGTATGAGGCAACTAAGCCCTAGGAGTTTAAAGGTCCCGTGAAGTGCTTTGAAATGTGCATTTTTTTATTCGATGTTTGA
>LR812537.1:6808143-6840643 GCA_903798195.1 Danio kyathit
TTTGCTTTGTTTTAGCTTGGTTTTGATTTGGGGTTTGTATTTTGTTTTTGTTTTTTAGCTTGGTTTTATTTTGTTTTTTAGCTTCGTTTTGATTTGGAGTTAGTATTTTGTTTTTTGTTTTGTTTTATTTTTTGTAGTTTTCTTTTTAGCTTGGTTTTGATTTGAGGTTTGTATTTTTTTTAGCTTGGTTTTGATTTGTGGTATTTATTTATTTATGTATTTATTTATTTTTACTTATGTTTATTTTTTTGTTTTGTTTTGTTTTGTTTTTAGCTTGGTTTTGGTTTGTGTTTTGTGTTTTGTTTTGTTTTTAGCTTGGTTTTGATTTAGGGTTTGTATTTTGTTTTGTTTTTTGTTTTGTTTTGTTTTTACCTTGGTTTTGATTTGGGGTTTATATTTAGTTTAGTTTTTTGTTTTGTTTTTGTTTTTAGCTTGGTTTTGATTTGGGCTTTATTTTTAGTTTAGTTTTTAGTTTTGTTTTGTTTTGCTTTGTTTTAGCTTGGTTTTGATTTGGGGTTTGTATTTTGTTTTTGTTTTTTAGCTTGGTTTTATTTTGTTTTTTAGCTTCGTTTGATTTGGAGTTAGTATTTTTGTTTTTTGTTTTGTTTTATTTTTTGTAGTTTTCTTTTTAGCTTGGTTTTGATTTGAGGTTGTATTTTTTTTAGCTTGGTTTTGATTTGTGGTATTTATTTATTTATGTATTTATTTATTTTTACTTATGTTTATTTTTTTGTTTTGTTTTGTTTTGTTTTTAGCTTGGTTTTGGTTTGTGTTTTGTGTTTTGTTTTGTTTTTTAGCTTGGTTTTAATTTGGGGTTTGTGTTTTTTGTTTTGTTTTGTTTTGTTTTGTTTTTAGCTTGGTTTTGATTTGGGGTTTGTGTTTTGTTTTTTGTTTTGTTTTGTTTTTAGCTTGGTTTTGATTTGTGGTTTGTTTTTTGTTTTGTTTAGTTTTTAGCTTGGTTTTGATTTGTGGTTTATATTTAGTTTAGTTTTTTTGTTTTGTTTTGCTTTGTTTTTAGCTTGGTTTTGATTTGGGGTTTATATTTTGTTTAGTTTTTTGTTTTGTTTTGCTTTGTTTTTAGCTTGGTTTTGATTTGGGGTATTTATTTATTTATTTATTTATGTATTTATTTACTTTTTTTTATTATTATTTGATTTATTTGCCTTTATAAAAATGATTCTTTGACCAGTAGTGTAATGCAAACACTTCAGTGGATTTTCAAACATTTGTGGACTTTTCTTGTTGAGAGCTTTTTTTTATTATTATTCCTCAAGCGCTCAGATAATGAGATGCGCATGTTTGATATGTTACATATTAGCATTGTTGTGGTGCTCTGGAACACTTGCAGGTTTGTCCAGTGGCCGGTGCATGTCTGAATGAGAGATAACATTGAGGTGTGGAGTGTGCATGAAGCGCTTGACATCTGTCTGCCTGATAGCACACACTCCACATCCTGACATCAAACAGCCAGTGTGTGTCTCGCTTTCTGCTAAATAAAGAGGACACGGCTGTTGCTTCAGGCGGGAGTTGTAAAGAAAACAAAAGGGTGCCTGCCAAACATTGAGCAGTGAACAATTCAATCATATCCCTTTCTTTTTAGTTGTTGATTTTTTTATGCGTGTACTTGTGAATGCATTAGTTACTGGCTTACTTTAAATGCTAGCGCAGTGTGAATGCTATAACATGTTAGTTTTGTGTACTTGCATGTAAAATAGCTATGGTTCATTTTAAATGGTAGTGCAGTGTAGTTGTGTGCACTTGCATGTAATTGAAATGTCCTTGAAATTACCTTGCTTACTTGAAATGCTTAGAATGTTGTGAAATGTTACAGTACTAATATGTGCCTTTGAGATACCAGTTTGCACCCTTTAGAGGTGAAAAAAGATAGAAAGGTGTATCTATTGAAAGGTTAATCTGAGCGACAGATGTTGTAGCTTCTTTCCTGAGAATTTAGCAGTGTGTGAAGCTCTTTGATTCTCAGTTAAAGCTCATTTGAGTTCAGGATGGGAATACACAAACTGTTTAATTGTTGCTCAGGAGCAACTTTTTTTACTTGTTTTGTTTTTGATGTGTTTTTTTTTTTTTTTTTGGTTTGGTTTTGGTTTGTGTGTTTTGTTTTGTTTTTGGTTTTGATTTGTGTTTTGTTTAGTTTCTTGGTTTGTTTTGTTTTTTTGTTTGTTGTGATTTTGATTTGAGGTTTGGTTTGTGTTTAGATATTTGTTTAGTTATTTGTTTTGTTTTCTTTTGTTTTGTTTGTTGTTTTTTTGTTTGTTTAGTTTGCTTTTTGATTTGGGTTTGTTCTTTTGTTTTGCTTTTTTTTTGTTTTGCATTTGGTTTGGTTTGTTATTGTTTTGTTTTGTGTTTACTCTATATTGATTGCGTTTATCTTTTGCAAATGATAGAAATCAAAAGCTTTGTCTTAAAACATTGTGAGCTGCTTGGACAACCATATTTAGTTTTTTTGTTTTGTGTTTTATGTGTGTGTGTGTGTGTGTGTGTTTTTTTTTTTTTTTTGTTTAGTTTTGGTTTGTGTGTTTTTTTTTGTTTGTTTATTTGGTTGGGTTTTTTTATTTGGGTTTTTGGGTTTGTGTTTTGTTTAGTTTTTTGGTTTGTTTTTGATTTGGGGTTTGTTCTTTGTTTTGTTTTGTATTGTTGTTTTGCATTTGTTTTGTTTTGTTTAGTGAATTACTCTATTGATTGCATTTTTCTTTTGCAAATGATAGAAATCAAAAGCTTTGTCTCGACATTGTGAGCTGCTTGGACAACGATATTTTGTTTTTGTTTTGTTTTGTTTTTTATGGGGTTTGATTTTTATTTCGGTTTGGTTTTGTGTTTAGTTTTTTGGCTTGGGTTTGGTTTGTTTAGTTTTTTGGTTTGATTTGTTTTTGGTTTGGGATTTGCTTTGTATTTTGTTTGTTTTTGTTTGTTTTGTTTTGCATTTGGTTTGTGCTTGGTTTGTTTTTTTGGCATGGCTTGTTTTTGGTTTGTGTGTTTTGTTGTTTTTTTGTTTAGTTTGCTTTTTGATTTGGAGTTAGTTTTTTATTGCATTTGGTTTGTTTATGGTTTGGTTTGTGATTAAATCTTAGTTTTGGTTTTGATTTTGGGAATTGTTTTTTGTTTTGTTTCATTGCTTTTTTGTTTGCTTTGGTCTTGGTTTAGAGTTTGGTTGGTGTTTTTTTTTTTTTTTTTGGTTTTGATTTGGGTTTTTGTTTTGTTTAGGTTTATTTCTTTTTGGTTTGGTATGTTTGTGGACTTATGGTCTTTGCATTTTACTTTTGCAGATGATAGAAGTCTTTGTCCTAAAACATTGTGAGCTGCTTAGACAACAACATACATGGGCACACTTTAAGACATTACAAGCAGATCCAAACATAGATACTTTATTTAAACAATTTTTAGACTAGCATTAATGTAAAATATGCATATTAATGAAAAAAGAGATTATAGAACTGTTGTGAGGTAATGATTGATGTAAGCGAATATTCATTTATGTCGTAAAATGAATTCAGTATCATTGCAAATGTATTTCACTCCAGCATTTTAATGTTTCAGTGCATCCTTGATGGATAAAAATATGAATTTATTTTCAAAAAGCAAAACAACACCCAAAATGTGTGTGACTCTGAGCTTTTAGTTTATCATGCTTAAATCAAATGCTATTGAAATCTCTCATTTGCTAAACAGGTAGTCTGTGTAGTGCATCAAAACCAGTCACAGATGAGTAATTTGATTTAGGATGTGCCCTCAGTAGACAGCTGACTATGTAGGAAATAGCTTCTGGAACCGATTTGATGTTTTCCAATGAAAAAGTCCATAATATCATCAGCATTCTACTGTGTACGGTTCTGTTGTTATTTTCCTGAGATGATTTGAACGCCCTGTAGAGGAGAAAAGAAGTGTTTATATTCAGTCTTGGAAAGCATCCGCAGAGAGTGAAATTTCCAAGGCTAGTCTGGATTGATCACTTTAAATGGATGTATTCAATTAGATTAATGTGTGAAGCATTTTCTTTAAAGGCCTCTCTCTCAGAACCCCAATCAGATCGTATTCAAATTTCACAACGTTTGGCGAGGTCGATCAGTGCTGTATTGCTGCATAACTTTCCTCTGATGTCTAATTGTGTAATCAGGATAATGATGATTACGTCCACTGCCTGCAGCCCTCACTGCTTTTATACTGGTGGAAATATTACAGCTTGATCTTTCCAGGGTTATAATTGTTGTCTCTGCATTCATTAATGCGTCCATTTGTTCAGTTTGGTTGTAACCTCTTTAGGGTTGTGAGGAGGGGTGGAGGAGTTAAGAAAAATAAATACATTTCCAGAAACTTACCAGAAAATTTATGGGAATTAATTCAAAATTTGGATGAATATATATTCGGTATCAAATACAAACATACTGTAAATGCAAATAGTTTGTTAGATTATTAGTAGGCAGACAGGGAATTTAAGTAGAAATAAGTAGATTTCTGCAGATTTGTATCTTCTCATTGAGTCTATTTATTTACTTGTGTAAATGTGTGTAAATTTATATTTATTTAGTTTGTAAATTTATTTAAGTCATTTTATTTACCAATATGAAAATATTCATTTAGTTTATTTACGATAGAGTCTGTAAAGTAATATTTTCTGTCTTTTAGTAGATATATTATATGAGAGACTTGCTTTTCTTTACCAAATAAGTGGATCTAATTGGATTTGCATTGTAAACATTAAATGAAAGTTAAAAATGAATAAATTTTTATTTCATATATTAAGTTTTTAGTTACGATACTCTCTTAATCCTTCCACAATCTGCAGTTTTTTTACAAAATTCTGCATATACATAGCAAAAAATGCCTGCATATTCTCTTTGACCCTAGTTATAAGCTAGTCATATGCTGACACGAATGCAAAAATTCTGTATCTGAAAGCTGACGTGCATGCAAATTACTAGAAGTTTTAAAATAATGACATTTTTCACTTATGTGCAAGTGTAATTTTATGGTAAAATGTATCCACTGATGAGATGTGTGTTGAACTAAAGGACTGGCACTAAAAACTTGTAAAAGCAATTATTTTGTTTTTGAAAGAAGTTTCTTACGTTCATCGTTTATTCAATCAAGAATGACAAAAAAACTGTACATTTATGAAACATTTTTTTAGTTATTTATTTTAGGGGAAAAAATTGTTTAATTTTTCATTTAATTTAAACTTTTAGTTTATGTTCCGGCACAAATGTAGAAATGTGGCTTCAGTATGAAATAGACAAATATAAGTAGACAATACGAAGTAGATAGACAGTATGAAGGCAGTATGAAGTAGACAATATTTAAATAGCAATAAATGTGTTTGTTTTAACCCAGATTACCCTGCAACATTTGTACACATTGCATATTTGTAATAGGCTAATCTGCATCTTTGTAAATTTCCAGTTCATTCCCTTTAATTCCCATATATTTCCACACTGTAAAATTTAAAAAGTTATGGTAATTCAAACCATTTGAGAAAACCGGTTGCAACAAACCATTTAAGTTCAAAAACTAATCCTAATGAGTACTGTGAACTTAATCCATTTATGTAAATGAAGCAATTTGAGCAAAGTAAAACCCAATAAATGAAGAGAACTCAAACCGTTTGAGGAAACCTAATCTATATGAGTACTGTAAACTTACTCCATTTAGGTTGAAGTAATGAGGTATTTAATTAGCTCATTACCTTCAACACTGAGTTCAAAACTCTTTTCAAATGAGTGGAAATAACTTTCAGTAAATTTTGAGTTAACTACACTCATATCATTTGATAAAGTTGACTGTTGGGTTTTACAGTGCATCAATTCTCATATATTTTCATTAATTCCCATATATTTCTGTGAATTCCCATGGAGGGTTTTCAGCATCAAAAATTTCAGAAATTTTGCAACCCTAAATCTCAGCTCTATTTGTTTCATTCCAGTCGTGTTTATACAGTATCTCATTTTTTTTGCTGTTGTCCATGGGTTACACAGATCTGTTTCCATGTTATTTTTTCCATCATGTGGTGATGTTCTTTAATGGGACTGATGCCTGATAGCCAAACTCAAGTGGTTTTGTTGTGCTGCTGCACAGGATGGCATTTCAATAAGATGAGATGAGAGCTTTTGGCTGAAAACGATGGAGGCCACAGTTGGAGTCTCTCTAATGCAGCAGGTTTTGGGGGTTTCAGGACATCAAACAGACCCCCATTCATTTTTGACCCTCCAAATTTCAAAGTTTTCTTTGTCATCAGGGTAGTGCATTGCTCAGAATTAAACTGGCGATGCATTTAAATCGGATTTTCTTGAAATAGAAATGAGGTAGCAAATAAGATGAAGAGTTCTAAGTGTTATTTTAAATCTATCAATGTCAATATAATACAAGATTTGAAGTATTTATACAAATATAAATATTTATATGCAAATGAAGCATCTTTAATGTTTCAAATAACTACTGGGAAAATAAACTCCCTGTTTGTTTTTTCCCCCAATTTCTGTTTAACACAGAGAAGATTTTTTCCAACATATTTCTAAACATAATAGTTTTAATAACTCATTTCTAATAACTTTTATCTTTGCCATGATGACAGTAAATAATATTTTACTAGATATTTTTCAAGACACTTCTATACAGCTTAAAGTGACATTTAAAGGCTTATCTAGGTTAATTAGGTTAACTAGACAGGTTAGGGTAATTAGGCAAGTTATTGTAATGATGGTTTGTTCTGTAGACAGTCGAAAAAAATTTTGCTTAAAGGGGATAATAATTTTGACCTTAAAATGGTGTTTAAAAAATAAAAAAACTGCTTTTACTCTAAACATAATAAATATATTAAGCTTTTAATTTATTTATATATTTTCAAGTCATTCTACTTCAGTTTGCTGCGTGTCGTGTCCAGTTCAGATTGACACTCGGGAATTGACCGTTCTTCAGTTCTGAGTGTTTCTCACCTATGAGCGGCTGTTGATAGACTGAAAGCTACAGTACAGTAGCTGAAGCCATTAAGCTGATGTTCACTACTACTCTGGCATTCTGTCTTTCACTTTCCCGCTCTCCGTCTTTCTCTTTTATGAGCTGTTTTGGGGGCGCTATTGATTTTATTTTCCTTTCAGCCTAATATGCTTTGCTGCGCTGGTAAAGGACCTGAATGCATATATTGTTTCAGTTCCTAACTATGTTTGAGTTGATTTAATGCAGTGACAGAGAGCTGAACCCAGTGGCCTGAACTCAGCTGAGCTCCTTTAGAAATGAAGAGACACTGGAAATGACATCTATCCACCCATCTGTCTATCCATCTGTCATTCTACCTCTCTATCCATCCATCCATTTGCCATCAATCCATTCATCCCACCATCCATCATTCTCTTGTTCTATCCATGCATCCATTCATCATTCATCCATCCACCAATTATTCTCTTTTTCTATCTATCCATCCATCCAACCATCCATCCATCAATCTCTTGTTCTTTCCATCTTTTCATCATCATCATCATCCATCCATCCATCCATCCATCCACACTGTAAAAAATGCAGGGTTCCACACAATTCATTCATGTTGTCCCAACACAAATTGATTAAGATAACTAAACACTTTTAACAAATTTATTTGGATTGAACAAAAAAATTAAGTTGTCCCAATGAAATCTCAAGAATTGTGTTGTTTTAGCTTATTTTAAATAAGTAGTTTGAATGAGCAAAAAATATTTTTTTGAGTGCACGCATCATTCTCTTGTTCTATCCATCCATCCATCCATCCATCCTTCCATCCATCCATCATTCTCTTGTTCTATGTCTTCTTTCATCTTTTCTACTTCTCCATCCAATCATTAATCATCGGTCCATCAGATATTCCATCCATAATTTTGTTGTTCCATCCATCCATCCATCCATCCATCCATCCATCCATCCATCCATCCATCCATCCATCCATCCATCCATCCATCCATCCATCCATCCATCCATCCTTCAATTTCTTGTTCTATCCATGCATGTCTCACTATTCCTGTTCATTCATCTATTCGTCCGCCTTTCTATGTCTTCTTTCATCATTTCTACTTCTCCATCCATCCATTAATCATCGGTCCATCAAATATTTCATCCATAATTTTGTTGTTCCATCCATCCATCCATCCATCATTCTCTTGTATCATACATTCATCCATTTTTCATTCTTTCATTAATTCAACCTATTCATCCATCCAATCATCCATCTTTCAAACAATTATTATCTTGTTCCATTCATCCACCCGTCATTATCTTGTTCTATCCATCCATCCATCCATCAGTTTCTTGTTCTATCCATCCATTTATCACTATTCCCGTTCATTCATCTGTCTGTCCATCTTTCTAAATGCCTTTTCATCTTTTCTACCTCTCCATCCATCTATTAATCATCTGTCCATCAAATATTCCATCCATCCATCCATTCATCCCTTTATCCATCATTCTCTTGTATCATACATTCATCCATTTTTCATTCTTTCATTAATTCAACCTATTCATCCATCCAATCATCCATCATTCTCTTGTTCTGTCCATCCATTTATCATTCTTTTGTTTGGATTATCATTGTTTTTGCTTGACATTCATCCATTATTTTATCATTACCCTGTTCATTATCTGTTTTTCTACCCATCCATCCATCCATCCATCCATCCATCCATCCATCCATCCATCCATTAATCATCAATAAATCAAATACTCCATCTATCATTATGATGTTCCATCTATCATCCATCCATCCATCCATCATTTTCTTGTTTTACCTATTTATCATTCTTTTCTTAATTCCATTCATCCATCCATCATTATTTTGTTTGTTTTTATTCATCCATGTGTCCTTCCTTTTTCATCTCTTCCTTTTATATTCTATCTACTCATCCACCATTTTACCAATCTATCCATCAATCAACTGATCAATTATCAATGCCATTCTGTCATTAAATTCATCTATTCATCCTTCCACCATTCTCTCTATCCATCAATTTATCATTCTTATGTTTTTTTAACCTTGAATCCATTTATGTTATCGTTCCTCTGTTCATCCAGTCATCAGTCCGTCCATCCATGCATCTGTCATTCTACCTATTCATTCCGTCATTCTCTTGTTCCATCCATTCATGTGTTTACCATTCTTTCATTATTTGTTTGGTTTTATTCATCCTTCCATTTTTTTTGTAATCAATCAATCAATCAATCAATCAATCAATCAATCAATCAATCTATCTATCTATCTATCTATCTATCTATCTATCTATCTATCTATCTATCTATCTATCTATCTATCTATCTATCTATCTATCTATCTATCTATCTATCTATCTATCTATCTATCTATCTATCCATCCATCCATCCATCCATCCATCCATCCATCCATCCATCCATCCATCCATCCATCCATCCATCCATCCATCCATCCATCCATCCATCCATCCATCCATCCATCCATCCATCCATCCATCCATCCATCCATCCATCCATCCATCCATCCATCCATCCATCCATCCATCCATCCATCCATCCATCCATCCATCCATCCATCCATCCATCCATCCATCCATCCATCCATCCATCCATCCATCCATCCATCCATCCATCCATCCATCCATCCATCCATCCATCCATCCATCCATCCATCCATCCATCCATCCATGATTTCTATCAATCAATGATTTAATCATTCCATCCATTCATTTATTATATTTTTGTTTGGTTTTATTCATCAATGAATCCATTATTATGTTATTTTGTCATTCTCTTCTTCATTCACCTATCAATATATCCATCTATACATCTGCCAATCCATCAGTTGCTATGTTGTTTATTTCAGGTTGTTGATTTCAATTAGTTCAGTGTCTTAATTGGAACTCCCATATCGACTTTAATGACACTTCTCAATGGTACAGTAGTTGTTGTTGTTGTTGTTGTTTTTTTTAAATATCTACTTTTAGTCCCTGTCACTTTGAGCGGGACAGTTCGAGAGTCATCAGATCAAACAAAGGCCGCTATATCAAGCCAATCTGTGATGGTAACATGGAGTGACACCAAGGGCGGCTCTGTCAGAAAGGTTTGTGACTGCTCGCTGACATCCGCACACCTCAGCACTGGTCCCGCGTGACCCCGCAGTCCATGAGCCTCCATCAGCAGCTTCACCCATGCGGGATCTGATCCTGGGTGACGTCTCTGCACCACGGCCTGAGATGGACGCTCGCCCTGGAGGATGATGGGAAGGGATTAGTGGACGGGACAGGAAGCCACCCATTGCCTCCAGCCCATATCCCTGTTGCAGTGACTCTTTAATTGGCATTGCAGAATAAGAGAAAGTGCTGATATTGTAGACGGAGAAAACTCCTCACAGGTTGTGCAGATGGCTAGTGTTTGTCAGTGCATTATGTTCTCAGTTAATACTATTAAAAAGTGCTGTATGTTCAGTTTTGAGGCTTCTAAAGCATTAAAAATCGAATATGTTTGCAGTTTTTTTTTAAAGAAACATGCTAAATGAATATGATTTTATCTGAAAAGCAATGCTAAAGTCTCCATTCTCCATTGGAAATGTGCATTCCATGCCAGAATGTCCGTCTTTGTTTTGTTCTCTATAACCAGCCCACTGCTAGTTTATCCAATTGTATTTTAGCACCCCATTCTGCGTTGATGGAAAACATGGCTTATTTCATTTCAGTCATGATTGTTGCCTCAATGTATGTGGCCGTGGCTGAAAATGTGACCTCCAGAGGACAGCAGCAGCCTCCGAAATGAGATTCAGAGTTGTAAAAGTCCACATGGTTTGTGGTTTTTGATTAGAAAATAAGACTAATATTTCAAAAATAAACAATAGATGGCAAGTTTATATAAGGTTTGATCGTCAGGTATGCTTGCTCCCGTTGTTGCCGTCAATCTATGTGTGCATTGAGTTGTCGTCGGAGGGATCGGGTGAAAAAAAACTCTCTCATATATTTTGAATTTGGACTGTAATGCCTTGTTAAACCACTAGGTGTAAATCTGCCGAGGAGCATGTTGTGAAAAGCAAGTTTAATTTCTTTGGATCAGATGGGAATTATTTTGTTTTTCGTCAAACTGGGAATGAGACTGAACCTAAATAAATCTTGGGGTTTTACAGTAAGGGTTTAGCAGAAAAATGAATGATTAATTAATTGATTGATTTAGCTTTTTATTTATTTATTTATTTAACTTTTTATTATTTATTTATTTAACTTTTTATTATTTAATTATTTATTTAACTTTTTAAAATTTATTTTACTATTTATTTAGCTTTTTATTAATTTATTTAATTTTTTTATTGATTGATTTAACATTTGTTTTTATTTGTTTTACTATTTATTTATTTATTTACTTAACTTTTAATTTAATTTTACTTTTAATTTTTTTAACTATTTATTTATTGAACTTTTTAGCTATTTATTTATTTCACTTTTTATTATTTATTTACTTATTTATTTTACTTTTTATGTACTATTTTATATTGTGATTTTTATGATTTTGTTTTTATGATTTTGCAGAATAATGGTTAATTAGATGATTGGTTGATTAAACCTTTTATTTTTATTTTTAAAAACTTTTTATGTTTTATTTATTTAGCTTTTAATTTTTTTTATTTAACTTTTTATTTATTTATTTAACTATTTATTTATTTAACTTTTTAGCTATTCATTTATTTAACCTTTTATTATTTATGTATTTTTATTTAACTTTTTATTTATTTTTTTACTATTTATTTATTTAACTTTTTATTTATTTAACTTATTTATTTAACTTATTTTATTTGATTTTATTTTTATGATTTTGCAGAATAATGATTCATTTTTTTGATTGATTGATTGATTTATGTATTGATTTAACTCTTACTTTATTTTTTAAAACTTTTTTAACAAACAATTTATTTACTTTGTAGCAATTTATTTTTTCATTTATTTAACTTTTTATTATTTTTATTTAACTGTTTATTTATTATTTATTTATTTATTTAACTTTTTATTCATTTATTTATTTATTTATTCAACTTTATTTATTGTTTTAACATTTATTTATTTTACTATTTTATTTTAGGATGTTAGTGATTTTGCAGAATAATTATTGATTTGATTGATTGATTTAACTTTTTATTTATTTTACCTTTTATTTTTTATTTAACTTTTTATTTATTTGTTTAACTTTTTATTTATTTTTCGCTAATTATTTAACGTTTTTTTATTTAAATTTTATTTATTTAGCTATTTCATTTTATGGTTTGGAAATATATAAAGGAATATATTTTGCCTAAAGATATCATTCACCCAAAATACAAAAAAAAAGTCATTACTTTCTCACCTTTATAGCATTTCCAAATCTGCCTATTAGCGTTTGAAGAATGCCCTGTCTTTTCTTTTCAATATAATAAATGTGAATGAGAATGTTTGAAAAAAAAAGGCATCCAGTCCGTTTCAGTTTACCATACAATAACCTAAATGTTCAGCTTTTCATCCCATAAAGCATATCATATGGCTTCAGAAAATATAATATAGCACGCAAGTCACATATAGACTGCTTCTATGCTATTTTAATGATCTTTTGGCATCTTTTTGAAGCTTGAAAGCTTCAGTCCTGAATCATTGAAATTGTACGGAGAGGTCAGATTTCTCCTTTTGTGCTTGACAGGAGAAAGAAAGTCATAAGTCTGAGTAAATGATGACAGAATGCTTATTTTTAGGTGAAGTCTTCCCTTTTTGAGCGAATGCTTGAAGGCAGCATATTCCTCATAGCAGCTCTCATCCACAGGTAGACCGGCATGAATTATTTGTGTTGAATCTCTGTGAAATGTGCTTGTGTGTGCATACATGCTTAACCCTCAAGCTTCCCTAAGGACTATTTAGTCATTTAGCAGATGCTTTTGTCGAAAGCGAATTACAATTGAGGAGGCATTTAGCGATTCAACAGGAAGAGGCAATACGCACAAGTGATAATTATACCAAGGGATTGTTAGTGCTTAGAGAATTAAGTGCTAGAGTAAGAAGGGAGAGTGTGTGCCTTTATATAAAGAGAGAAGAGTGTTTCTACAGGTGGTTTGTCAAGCACACTCACCCGTGTGAAGCTCACTTCATAAATGCAGTGATTGTAAGAAAATGTCTGGTGCAAATGTGCAAAACTGCTGCAAGTGTCAGAGATGAAACAGGGTTTTCTCTACAGGTGGTTTGTCAAGCCCACTCACATGTGAGTGGCACACTCAGAAATGCACAATGTTTTGAGGCTGTCGGGTCGTGTGGTTTGCGGAGGGAAAGAAGAGGGGTTCTTGGTTTTGTTCACTGGGGTTCACGTGGTTGTGGAAGAGATGGGTTTTTATTTGTAGTTTAAATGATACCAGTGAATCAGCAGTCAGTGTGGGAATGGGAAGATCATTCCACCAGCATGGAACAGTGAGTGAAAAGGTTTTGGATTGTGACTTATAGCCTGTCTGTGATGGTACCACAAGGCCGAGGACTTACCGATTATTTTTTTATGGGCAAAAAATATTTATTTAGATTTTTTAAAAAATATTTCCTTTAATCTGGGCAATTTAAATTATTTATGAACTTGTGAACACACACAAAAATTTATTAAAAAGTGTCTTAATGATACGTAACTTAATCTTTCCTTTTGCTCAAAATGGGGGCCCATAGGAAACAAATGGGAATCTTTTTTTTCTAATTTTTTAGGCAAATAGTGGCATTAAATTGCTGAATTTTTTTTTTTATATATTTTTATGACCACCAGATGTGACCAAAGTTGCCACATTTTTAGGTTTTGATCAGTCTGAACTGACTGTAGTGATATTTTATTATTACCTTTAGTAATATTAGTATTATTACCTTCACTTTAAGAAATGCTGGGTTATTTAAACCCAAATTATGGGATAATTTGGGTTTTTAAACCAAAATTATGAAAAAACCCAAACATTTAGTTAAATTTGGTCCTATACATTTAATTCATAAAATTAACCAATCAGTTGGTTTAGTCTGTGTTGCACCAATAATTGTGTTGAAATAGGCCAGCATTTGTAGAGTGTTATAACATAAAAAATAAGCAAATGTTTACATAAACGTCCAAAAAAATTAAAAGTGAAAAACTGTGCAAAATATTTTTATTTATTTGTTATTTTTTAATGGTTTCTTTTGTATGAGTGTTTATCTGAGTGTAAGTTTGCCACTTGAACAAGCACAAATAGAGGACCTGATTCAACAAAGTTAAGACCTCTTTAAATCTAACTCCATAATTTGTCCCATATAAATAAATGGTAAGGCTAAAATGAAATTAAACTTTTATAGGTGTGTAAATAATAATAATAATAATAATAATAATAATAATAATAATAATAATAATAATAATAATAATAATAATAATAATAATATTTGAAAAACTAAAACACATAAATGGATATATTATATTTTTTCAATGACTGTGTATAAATAATAATACTACTACTAATAATAATAATATTTTTAAAATTCTAAAATGCATAAATTGATACAATTTACTTTTTAAAGACAATAAATAAATAATAACAATAATAATAATAATAATAATAATATTTTTTTTCAATTTTAAAATGCATAAATGTTTTATTTTTTCAAAGACTGTGTATAAATAATAATAATAATAATAATAATAATAATAATAATAATAATAATAATAACAACAACATAAAAAACATTTTAAAATTCTAAAACACATTAATTGATATATATATTTTTTTACACTTGAGTCCTTTGTGCCCAAAAATGTCCACAAGGGAAAGATGAAGCACTTCAATACAAATTAAACTTGAGGGTTAGGAAAAAATGATTATAAAGTGTTGATGATTCTTTAAAGAATCCAATCAAACCAACAATGTACCTAAAAACCACAAGATGCGAGCCCTCAAACACCCTGAGACCTTTCCAGAAGGTCTAATTAACATCTCCAGTGTTTTCCATTTGCTGTAGATGCTCATTTCAGCAATAATGTCTTCCTGTGGAGCGCCGCTCGATATGCTAGACCCTCCAATTAACAATGTGGCGCCATGCTAAAAATTGGCCCTTTCTTACAGAGATAACAGCAGCATTACGCAGAACCAGGTCTCAAAGTCATGCAGAAATAATCACAAGGCCTGTCTCCATCAAATCTACAACAGTAAACAGTAAACTCCTCACGCAAAGCTTTGCCAAGTAAAAATGTATTTCTAAAGCTGTAGTGGGAATTTTTCGAGAGACTTGGTGCAAACAAAAAGCCATCCTCGTAGTGTTAATGCTAAACTGATTCATCTTCTGTATGTTTTTAAATCCCACATATGTTGTCATCTGAGCTGGTGTTTCAGAGGATTAAACATTACATTGTGATTCATTTTAGTAAGATAATATTTATTTATTATGTTCAACTAAAGCCTTAAAAGCAAACAGATACACTACCAGTTTATTTCTCAGTGAATATAGGCAATAAGTTTAAATTTAAGAACTTTATTAATCCCACCAAGGGCAATTAGATTAGGGTAGAAGCATTTCATGATACATCGAACACATAAAGAGCAAATCGCTTACAAACAGTATAAGAAAACACAAATCACAAATCCAACATGCTTCATAATAACTTCATAAATAGTGCTAAAAACATAGGAAAGACCCATATATTAAAAATTTGATTTAAAACTTGCTAGAATGTAAGGTTGTAAAGCCTTATTGCCTCATGAACAAAGGTAAATTTATATCTGTTAGAAGAGCATTTGATGCTTCTAGACCTTCTTCCAGATGGCAACAGGACAAAAAGAGGCTTCAGAGGATGGGAGTCATCTCCTATAACCCTTTGAGTTTTCCTTAACATTTGCTGTTTGTGTAACTCTGGTAAACTCCGCAGAGGTAAACCAATAATCTTGGAGCAAGTCTTAACTAAGTAAATAATGTTTGGTGCGTTTAAACAAAAAAAAGTTTTATTAAACTGTTATATCCATTAAAATAAGAGTTTTGGTCACCTAAAGCCTTTATAAATAGAAAAATAATAGATTTAAATAGACAAAAAAATATAAATTACAAAATTAAATATGTAAATTTGATGTTTTTATGTTTCTCTGGATTTTTTCTGTTCATTAAAACTTGATTTAATATTTTTTCCAACATATTAATTTCATTCATTCATTCATTTTCTTGTCGGCTTTGTCCCTTGCGGGGTCGCCACAGCGGAATGATCCGCCAACTTATCCAGCACGATTTTACGCAGCGGATGCCCTTCCAGCCGCAACCCATCTCTGGGAACTTCCACACACACATTCACACTCATACACTATGGACAATTTAGCTTACCCAATTCACCTGTACCGCATGTCTTTGGACTGTGGGGGAAACCGGAGCACCCAGGGGAAACCCACGCGAACGCAGGGAGAACATGCAAACTCCACACAGAAACGCCAACTGACCCAGCCCAGCCGAGGTTCGAACCTGCGACCCAGCGACGTTCTTGCTGTGAGGCAACAGCACTACCTACTGCGCCACTGCGTTGCCCATATTAATTTGGATTTACTTATTTTTTGACTGTGATATTTTTCTTAGATTAGTTGCAGATTTGTCTTTGGTGTTGACTTATCTAATGTATATGCACAAATACATTATTGTAAAGCATCTTGTTGAACATATTCAATTAAAAGAGAGATCTAGTGGACTCATTTATGCTGAGAACAGTGTATAAATTGAATAATTTTCCAAATAAATTATGTATTTGTAACCCACCGGTCCTACTGCACCCATCCCGTTCTGAGCTGGGATTAGTGATTTTTGCATGGGAGTCGGTTGCTTTAACAAGGAGTTAAAGACCATGGCCCCTAGCGTCTGTTGCTAGAGAACATTTTGAGGTCAGCGAAGTGAGGTTTACCTGCATAGCACTTCGCTAGGTGGCCTCCATTACACTCACCCCCCCTTAACCTCACTCCCATCCCGGACGAGCTCCCACGTGTAACCCACCTGTTTTTCTGCACCCAACCCGGTCTGAGCAGGGATTGAACCGGAGATTATTTGCTTAGGAGTTGGTTGCTCTATCATGGAGACTAAAGAGCATGGCCCTAGCGTCTGTCGCTAGAGCACCTTTTGAGGTAGCTCTCGCTATAGCTGGCCTCTGTTGCATATTTAATAATAAATTATAATAAATTAGGTTTACACCAGCACCATCATTATTTAACTGAAGCTAAAACTTATTTTAGTACTGCTTCTGTTTTGTTTCATTTTGTTTCGTTTCAGTTTGATACGTTACGTTTCGTTATTTTGTGTTTAGTTTCGTGATGTCACATTACATTACGTTTCGTTATATTACGTTATGCTATATTACGTTATGCTATATTACGTCATGTTATGTTACGTTTTGTTTTGTTTCGTTACATTTTGTTACGTTACGTTTTGTTACATTTCATTACATTTTGTTGTTTTGTTACGTTTCGTTGCATTTTTTGAGGTAGCTCTTGCTAGCTGGGCTCCGTTACATATTTAATAATAAATTATATTATATTAGGTTTACACCAACACTATCATTCTTTAACTGAAGCTAAAAATTTTTGTAGTACTGCTTTTGTTTTGTTTTGTTTAATTTAGTTTCGGTTTGATACTTTACGCTTCGTTTCATTACGTTGTGTTTAGTTTCGTGATGTCTCATTACATTACATTACGTTAAGCTATATTACGTTATGCTATATTACGTCATGTTATGTTACGTTTTGTTTTGTTATGTTTCATTACATTTTGTTACGTTACGTTACGTTTTGTTACATTTCATTACATTTTGTTGTTTTGTCACGTTTCAATACATCTTTTGAGGTAGCTCTTGCTAGCTGGCCTCCGTTACATATTTAATAATAAATTATATTATATTAGGTTTACACCAGCACTATCATTCTTTAACAGAAGCTAAAACTTATTGTAGTAAAAAAGCAATAAAAAAGATAACTAAATACATAAAAATAAACAAATAAAATTATTTAAAAGTCACTTGATTTATCTAACTAAATAAAAACTGAAAAGTGATCAAAGTTTTTTTTTTTTTTTTTTTTTTTTAATTTTTTTTTTTTAATTATTTCCCAAATGATGTTTAACAGAGCAAGGAATTTTTAACAGTGTTTTCTATAATATTTTTTCTTCGTCTTATTTGTTTAATTTCGGCTAGAATAAAAGCAGTTTATAATCTTTTTGAAACCATTTTAAGGTCAATATTATCAGCCCCTTTAAGCAATACTTTTTTCCAATTGCCTACTGAACAAACCACTGTTGTACAATGATTTGCCTAATTACCCTAACTTGCCTAGTTAATCTAGTTAAGCCTTTAAATGTCACTTTAAGCTGAATACTATCTTGAGAAATATCTAGTCAAATAGTATGTGCCGTCATCATGGCAAAGATAAAAGAAATCAGTTATTAGAAATGAGTTCATTATATTATGTTTAGAAATGTTTTTAAAAATAATAATCTTTTTTTCGTTAAACAGAAATTTGGGAAAAAGTGTCAAATAATTCAAATTTAACAGGAGGAACGTCAACTGTATAAAGCCAAAAAGCCGAAACCAACCCACAACGTTACTAAAACTGTCAAATTAAATATAAAAACGAATTCAAAATCAGAATAAAAGCTAGTTTCCGCATACTAATTTTTTTTACACAGTGCTGTTGGAGTCTTTTTCCAAGGCAGTCACAATTAGACAAGTCAAAGACATTTGGAAAGGATCACAGATGATGTGAACAAACTAGTTGTTCTCAAAAATGCCACCTGTTTATTTCCAGTCTGAAGAGATTGAGAGAAAGCGGACATCTGTACGGCCCCATAATCTCTTTGCTGTTGTTGTTTTGTCTAATTAAAACCCCTTTACAGAAGCAGAGCAATTAGCATTAACGAGAGACAAACGGTGTGTGTGTGTGTGTGTGTGTGTGTGTGTGTTTGTGTGTGTGTGTGTGTGTGTGTGTGTGTGTGTGTGTGTGTGTGTGTGTGTGTGTAGTGTTGAAATGATGTTTAACAAAGCAAGGAATTTTTCACAGTATTTCATATAATATTTTTTCTTCTGGAGAAAGTCTTATTTGTTTTATTTCAGCTAGAATAAAAGCAGTTTTTAATTTTTTTTTTATTCCATTTTAAGGTCAATATTATTAGCCCCTTTAAGCTATGTATATATTGATTTTTTGATAGTCTACAGAACAAACCCTTGTTATATAATGATTCGCTTAATTAACCTAGTTAAGCCTTTAAATGTCACTTTAAGCTGTATAGAAGTGTCTTGAAAAATATCTAGTCAAATATTATGTACTGTCATCATGACAAAGATAAAAGTTATTAGAAATGAGTTATTAAAACTACTATGTTTAGAAATGTGTTGAAATATATATAATAATATAATTCAGGAGGGCTAATAATGATCATACCATGAGGGTAAAAATAAATTAAAAAAATGTTTTGTTTTGTTAACCTGTTTGATTCACTCACTTTATTTTTGTTGTTTCTTTTTATTTTTATTTTGTTTGTGTTTTGTTTATTTTTGTTTTTGTGTGTTTTTTTGTTATGTTTTGTTTTGGTGTGTTTTTTTATTTTATGTTATGTTTTGTTTAGTTTGTGTGTGTTTTTGTTTTGTTTGTGTTAGTGTTTTGTTATGTTTTATGTTTTTTTTGGTTTGGTTTTGTATGTTGTTTTGTTTCATTGTGTTACATTACGTTTCGTTACGTTTTGTTGTGTTTTGTGATGTTTCGTGATGTTTCGTTACGTTTCATTACATTACATTTCGTTTCATTATGTTATATTATGTCATGTTATGTTACGTCATGTTATGTTATGTTACGTTTCGTTACATTACATTTCGTTTTGTTGCATTTCTTTGTTACATTTCATTACATTTCGTTTTGTTACATTTCATTACATTACGTTACATTATGTTACGTTACATTATGTTACATTACATTTCGTTATGTTTCATTACGTTAGGTTGGCCTGATGCTCTTTTCTCTTCTTTTTGGCTTTCGTTTCGTTTTACGTTACATTTTGTTTCGTTTTGTGATGTTTCGTTATGTTTCATTACGTTTCGTTATGTTATATTATGTTATGTTATGTTATTTTATATTATGTCATGTTATGTTTTGTTACATTACGTTTCGTTACATTACATTTCGTTACGTTACGTTACATTTCGTTACGTTTCATTACTTTACGTTGCGTTTCATTTTGTTACGTTACATTTCATTACATTATGTTACGTTACGTTAGATTAGCCTGGTGCTTTAAGCTCTTCTTTTTTGCTTCTGTTGTACTTGGCCCTTTAATTGTTACTTATGGAAACATTTATCTTTTTATTGCATGATAACATAAGTAAAGTAGTTTTTTTCCCTTGAGGATTTGTGCTAATTGTGTTTTGTATACAGTTTGTGACATTAGCTATGTGCTTCATGTTGAATGAGTTAAATCGCTAAGTATGTGTTTGAAGAAGTTGGGTTCTCTCTGTTCCAGTTAGTGTGTGTATGTGTTTTTAGGACAGGTAGTTTTGTGTTCCAGTTGAGCCTGCGTGTGAAGACAATGATTAATTTTCTCCTCCTGCTCCAGATGATGAGAGCAGCTCACGGGTGTCACGGGGCTGCAGAGACACGGGCTCCAGCCTCATATTCACTTAGCAAGTGCATATTTCACTTTGCACAGTTAATTTTATTTGGCTCAACCAACAATGTGCTAAATGAGGTATCTCCCCATTCTGATGCTCGATTTGAACAGCAGCAGATCGTCTTGACCATGTCTACATGACTAAATGCATTAAGTTGCTGCCATGTGATTGGCTGATCAGAAATTTACGTTAACAAGCAGGTGGACATGTTGTGACAGTTGTACCTAATAAAGTGGCCAGTGAGTGTAATATCTCATTTTAGTTGCACAATTTGATTCATTAGTTAAATTACACAGATTTCTTTGCGTTTGTGTGTTGTTTCGGTCAACAGATTTGTGTGTTTATCTGGGTTAGAGTAAACGGGGCTGTTTGTCCGTTCTGTGCCGATGTTTACAACGGTTTTTATTTTGAGCTCCATCTGCCATCGCAACGGCCCGTTTCTTTCATTTTCCCCTTTCCCGTTCTTCGTCTCTAAATAAATAAATTTCCCAGGAGAAGCCCTTGTCTGGACCGCTTAAAGAGCTGTGCTATTCTGCGACTTTGACCTAAAAGCATCCCATAATTCCCGATCCCTGCTCGTTCCTGCTGTGTGCAGTGAATAATGAACGCAGACTGGCTAAATTTGGATCCTCTGTTCTCTTTTTAGCAGCATGAGCTATTTCTGGAAGGCTTGCTCTCACGTGCTGCGTACGAGCGCTGAATTATTCATGACGGGAGGGGTGCGGGAGGCGATGTGAGGTGAAGAAAACGCTGCTTTCTGCACAAAGTCACAAATGTGGGAATCGCAGTCTAATCCTTTAGATTTTAATTATGCATTTTCTCTCTTTCTGCTCTGACGTCTCTCCTCTCGCAGATGTCCGCGCTCCGAGCAGATCTGCTAATCTCCATCAAAAGACATAATTTGTATTAATTAGTACCATTACAGAGCAGCTGTTAAGACTATCATCAGTCCGATCGATTCATCTAAAGGTCATGTCTGCGGGTTGGGCGCTGTGTTTATGAAAGGCTCAATAAAAACACTGTACAGCCGAACTGAACATTGATAAAGCAGAGCTGAGGAGATGAGAACCCATTTAACTTCTTTTAGCTTAACTTCATTTAGCACATGGATGGATGGATCGATGATGGATGGATGGATGGATGGATGGATGGATGGATGGATGGATGGATGGATGGATGGATGTACAGACAGATAGGCGGATGGATGAATACTTTAGATAAAAATATGGATGGATGGATGAACAGACAGATGGGCTTATGGATAGGTGGATATTTTAGATAAAAATGTGGATGGATGAATAAATGGATAATGTGATGGATGGGTGGATATTTTAGATAAACATTCTGTTGGATGGATGGATGGATGGATTGTTAGTTACTGTGATGAAAGGATGGATGGATTGATGGTTACTGTGATAGATGGATGGATTGATGGTTAATGTGATGGATGGGTGGATGGATGGATGGATGGATAGATGGATGGATAGATGGATGAATGAATGGTTACTGTGATGGATTGATGGGTACTGTGATGGATGGATAATTGGTTGGTTAGTTGGTTGGTTACTGTGTTGAATGGGTGGATGGATGGATGGATGGATAGATGGATGATTACTGTGATGGATGGATGAATGGATGGTTACTGTGATGGATGGATGGTTGCTTGGTTGGTTACTGTGTTGAATGGGTGGATGGATGGATGGTTACTGTGATGGATGGATGGATGGATGGATGGATGGATGGATGGTTGGTTGATTAGTTGGTTGGTTACTGTGTTGAATGGGTGGATGGATGGATGGATGGATGGATGGTTGGATAGATGGATGGATGGATTGATGGTTACTGTGATGGATGGTTACTGTCATGGATGGATGGTTGGTATGTTGGTTACTGTGTTGGATAAGTTGATGAATGGATGGATGGATGGATGGATTGATGGTTAATGTGATGGATGGATGGATGGTTGGTTTATTAGTTGGTTGGTTACTGTGTTGAATGGGTGGATGGATGGATGGATTGATGGTTACTGTGAAGGATGGATGGATGGATGGATGAATGGATGGTTACTGTGATGGATGGATGGATGGTTGGTATGTTGGTTACTGTGTTGGATGGGTGGATGAATGGATGGATGGATGGATTGATGATTAATGTGATGGATGGATGGATGGATGGTTACTGTGATGGATGGATGGATTGATGGTTACTGTGATGGATGGATGGTTGGTTGGTTACTGTGTTGAATGGATGGATGGATTAATGGTTACTGTGATGGATGGATGAATTGATGGTTACTGTGATGGATGGATGGATGGATGGATGGATGGATGGATGGATGGATGGATAGATGGACGAAATAAATAGATGGATGGATGGATGGATGGATAGTATGAGTGAATGATTTTAAACTGGGAAGCAGACTTCAGAAACAGGAACATTTTATAATTAATCCAAGGAGCACCAATACCATTGTCTAACTTTTTTTACTACTTTTTACTAAACTCAAAGAACTTCTTTGCTTCGATTGATCAATGCCTCAAATCTCTTGTGGAGAGTCAAGTCTTAAATCTAGAATCTGCATGTTATGAAAAATACAACCCTTTGCATTGGTTGCTGCACACTATATAAGGAAAAATACCTAATTATTGCATTCTGACAACAAGTGCCTTTTGTGAATCTCCACAACACCCTACATCAAACAGATCTCACCACAATCTGCCTGATATTGTGTATTCTGAGACCAGCATTGTTTATATCTGCTTTTCTTGGTAGTTTGGGTTCTGTAGGTAGATGAATAGACTTTTTTTTCACAGAAGCTTCACGTTGCATCACCTGGCATATGTCAGCATGGCAAAACCCGCCTCCGTCATATTGCAGGGTGTGTAATGATGAGGGCAGCCATTATCCACAGACCTGTGTGCCGTAATGGAAGGTTTTCACTGACTGCCGGCATCGCTCCACTGTACAGGTGATGATTTCTCAGAGGACAGAAGTGTTTGGGAAGAAAATGAGGTGGGCAGAGGCTCCCGGGGCTGTTTAAATACAGATAAGGCTCTATTTTGGGAACTTTAAAGTGAAATGTCATTTCTTTTTTTCTTTTTTCCAAGTGAAACTCTGCAGGACAAATTGTATTCTGAGAAATATAATGGCCCTATCGCACTTTTGAAAAAATGAGACTTTGACTGCTCTGCCCCCGATGGGTCATGCAAATGTAAATAAGTCAGAGTGTTTTTAGTTAATGTAGCAGTTCTGCGCGGAAAAGGGAATGGAAGTGGTACTATTTTTGGCAGACTCAGGTGCTGTAGGAGGTCATTTCCACAGTAAATGAATTTGTGGGGGGTTGGACAGGACACTCTCCCGCTCCCAGACTCAAGGTTAAGTGGCTCTACTCATAGATTCACCTCTGGGGAACTCAACTCTCTGTAGTCAAATCTATTTCCTGAGCTCTGCCCTGCTGAGTATTCAAATCAGCCTTCTGCTGCATTTCCATCAGCTTAAACACACTCTGCTTTTTTACACAAGAGATTTCAACATGATCAAGAGGAATCTGGGTCATTTGTTTCAAGTTAAAAGGTGAAAGCACCACAACTTGGTTGCTTGGTTGTAAATTAAAGTCTGCGTGCAGTCTAAATTTTGCTAGCTCACATTGTTATTCTTAAAGTGGATAATTAATCTGTGCACAATTAGATGTTTGCATTGTAAAATCAAGGTAAAAATAAGTAGTCGCAGCTCATTGTCTATTACATTTGCTTTTGAAAACCCGATTGGTTGGGTTTAGGTCTGTGGTTCACTGGTGATCTGTACGACAAGGCCCGCCATCTCGTTGATGTTTACAAGATGGATGTGTATCTGAAAGTACAACATACATACCCTGTGTAACGAATTTTACATTCTAAAAATGTAGACAATGCTCTCTAGAGGATTTGACATCTGAAACATACAACAAAATGTACCTCTAGTTACGTATTTCGGATTCTGAAAACTTTAGACAGCGTGCTCTAGTGGATTTGACATCTGAAACGTACAACAAAATACGTATCGTAACGTATTTCTGATTCGCAAAAATGTAGATAGCATCTTCTACTGGATTTGACGTGTGAAACGTACAACAAAACGTTCCCCAAGTAACGTATTTCTAATTCGCAAAAATTTAGTCAGTGCACTCAAGTGGATTTGACATCTGAAACGTACAACAAAACGTACCCTAAGTATCATATTTCAGATTTGCAATAATGTAGACAGCGCCCTGTAGTTGGTTTGACATCTGGAATGTCCAACAAAACGTACACTAAGTAACGTATTTCATATTCTTAAAATGTAGACAGCGCCCTGTAGTTGGTTTGACATCTAGAATGTCCAACAAAATGTACCTTAAGTAACATATTTCAGATTCGCAAAAAGGTAGACAGCGCACTCAAGTGGATTTGACATCTGAAACGTACAACAAAACGTACCTTAAGTAATGCATTTTAAACTCACAAAAATGTAGACAGCACCCTCTTGTGCATTTGACATCTGAAACGTACAACAAAATGTACCTTAAGTAACGTATTTCAGATTCACAAAAATGTAGATAGCATCTTCTACTGGATTTGACGTGTGAAACGTACAACAAAACGTTTCCCAAGTAACGTATTTCCGATTCGCAAAAATTTAGTCAGCGCACTCAAGTGGATTTGACATCTGAAACGTACAACAAAACGTACCCTAAGTATCATATTTCAGATTTGCAATAATGTAGACAGCGCCCTGTAGTTGGTTTGACATCTGGAATGTCCAACAAACGTACACTAAGTAACGTATTTCATATTTGCAAAAATGTAGACAGCGCCCTGTAGTTGGTTTGACATCTAGAATGTCCAACAAAATGTACCTTAAGTAACATATTTCAGATTAGCAAAAAGGTAGACAGCGCACTCAAGTGGATTTGACATCTGAAACGTACAACAAAACGTACCTTAAGTAACGTATTTTAAACTCACAAAAATGTAGACAGCACCCTCTTGTGCATTTGACATCTGAAACATAAAACAAAATGTACCTTAAGTAACGTATTTCAGATTCACAAAAATGTAGATAGCATCTTCTACTGGATTTGACGTGTGAAACGTACAACAAAACGTTCCCCAAGTAACGTATTTCCGATTCGCAAAAATTTAGTCAGCGCACTCAAGTGGATTTGACATCTGAAACGTACAACAAAACGTACCCTAAGTATCATATTTCAGATTTGCAATAATGTAGACAGCGCCCTGTAGTTGGTTTGACATCTGGAATGTCCAACAAAACGTACACTAAGTAACGTATTTCATATTCGTTAAAATGTAGACAGCGCCCTGTTGTGGATTTGATATCTGAAACGTACAACAAAATGTACCTTAAAGGTGCAGTATGTAAGTTTGACACCCAGTGGTTGAACTGGGTATTGCACTCCTAGATCAAAATAAACACACACGTGGGATGCCAGAGATTGAGTACAGGAGCGAGTGATTTAAACTGTGTTCTAAATAAAATCAACGACACGCGATAGAAGGAATTATGTTCCATATTAAAAGGAGTTTTAGTTCTAACCAACACCTCGAATTGAGATATTAGAAACGGTTTCTATTTCTCACAGCTCAACATGTGAAACCTATGACAGTGCACCTCAGGTAAGCCTCGTGTGTTTTATTCAGTGCTAAATGCTAACAATGTGAGTTTGAATGGATTCTAAACCTTACCGTTTCATGAGTGAGTGCTTATTCTGTGCTTCTGAAAGGCTGTATTTACATTTTTGTCGTGTTTCGTCTGGTGCAAAGAGTCAAACTGCTGTTTGCGTGTTGTTAGGACACGAGATTACAATGTAACCTGCTCACCTAATGTTTACGTTCGTAATATTTATATCATTTGCTAATTAATAACCTCATGTGGAACTAAATCTGTCTCATTTCGACGTCTGATACTGTCCATTTCGGTCACGGGCGCATGCTTTCAGAGCCTTTCTGAATGAATGAATGAATGAAATATGCTGTTTTCCAACAAGGCAACCCGGAGTGCTGAATTATAATTGGCTAAACTGGCATTCTGCAGGTTAACTTTACCTAAACAAAGACAGCGTTCCGGCACGGAAAAACCATTTTCAAAGCAGAATATCTGACTTCAGCATTGTTTTTCAGTTAAACAAGTATGTTCACTTGGGATGTTTCTTAAATATCTGCAAACATATTATGGTATTTTTATGCTTTAGAAGAATCAAAAACTTACATACAGCACCTTTAAGTAACATATTTCAGATTCGCAAAAAGGTAGACAGCGCACTCAAGTAGATTTGACATCTGAAACATACAACAAAACGTACCTTAAGTAACGTATTTTAGACTCACAAAAATGTAGACAGCACCCTCTTGTGGATTTGACATCTGAAACGTACAACAAAATGTACCTTAAGTAACGTATTTCAGATTCACAAAAATGTAGATAGCACCTTCTACTGGATTTGACGTGTGAAACGTACAACAAAGCGTTCCCCAAGTAACGTATTTCAGATTCGTAAAAATATAGACAGCGCACTCAAGTGGATTTGACATCTGAAACGTACAACAAAACATACCCTTAGTAACGTATTTCAGATTCCCAAAAATGTAGACAGCGCCCTCTAGTGGATTTGACATCTGAAACGTACAAGAAAACATACCCTAAGTAGCGTATTTCAGATTCGCAATAATGTAGACAGCACACTTTAGTTGGTTTGACAACTGGAATGTACAACAAAACGTACACTAAGTAACGTATTTTAGATTTGCAAAAATGTAGACAGCGCCCTCTTGTGGATTTGACATTTGAAATGTACAACAAAATGTACCTTAAGTAACGTATTTCAGATTCGCTGAAATGTAGACAGTGCCCTCTAGTGGATTTGACATCTGAAACGTACAACAAAATATACCTTAGCTAACGTAGTTCAGATTCCTTTCAGATTTTTTCCCCACCATTTTTCATTATATCTTATTTTTTATTCAAAAGCAGAAAGAAACTCAAACTGCTTTGGCGCAAGTGGAGTATGAGTAAATGATGATAACATTTTTAGTTTCGTCTGATCTACCCCTTTAACAGTATATGAAATAACACACTTGTTGTTTCCTCACATCAGTATCAGTGTGTGTACCTCCCGTTTCCTGTCTAAAGCGAGTGTTTAAAGTGTTCTCCTGTGAGTCTGTGCTGCATCAAATGCTCTGGGCTTTGATGTACGCTTGTGTGTTCTTCATCAGCGCAGACATTGTCATCAGTATTTTGTCCCTGCCTGCCTCTGATCAATTAGAGAGAGAGACCTTTAATGTCGTGATGTAATTCGCTTAATCAAAACTGATTAAGGTCAAAAAGCCAAGCTTAAACCGTCTGGAGACCGAATAATGAAAGGACTCGATGTACTCTGCTTTCATCCCTTTTTGCTCTACTGTTTTCTTTTCTTGTAGTCTGTAATTTCATCTTCTGCCTTTCCTACGTCAGTGCGTTTCCGCAGATAATAACTGCACTCACTGTCAGCCTTTCGACAGCTGCTAAATTTATGAAAAGTCTTAGAAATGTACATTTAGTCCCAAAAAAAGAGGAAAAAATATATCTTTTTTGCTCAGAGTTAATAGCTCTCTTTACCTGCCTTTTAAGGCGTTATAGGTGCGCTCCAAGGTGCGAAAGCTGCTTTAAAAGCTACGTGAGCAGCATTATTATGAAATGCATTATTCTAAAATATATTCTTTCGGCTCTCTGCTGATGAGGTGAACGGCAAAATGCACTGCAACAAAAAGTGTCAGATACAAATCAGAGTTGGTGGAGGAGTAAATGTACAATTCAATTTAAAATAAAATAATGAATGTTGATTTGCTATGCGTTATTCATTCATTCATTCATTTCATTCATTTTCCTTCGGCTTCCCGGTCCCTTCATTCATCAGGGGTCGCCACAGTGGAATGAATCACCAACTTACCAGCATATGTTTTACACAGCAGATGCCCTTTTAGCCACAACCCAGCACTGGGAAACACCCATACACACTCGCATTCACACACACACTCATACACTATACGACCAATTTAGTTTATTCAATTCACCTATAGCGCATGTGTTTGGACTGTGGGGGAAACCGAAGTACCTGGAGGAAACCCACGCCAATACGGGGAAAACTCCACACAAAAAAATGACAACTGGCCCAGCCAGGACTCGAACCAGCAACCTTCTTGCTGTGTGGCGACAGTACTAACCACTGAGCTGCCCATGCTTATTAATTATTTATGTTATTATAATTATTATGTTTCGGTTTTCTAAACAAGGATTGAAAAAATAGTGTAGCGTTACTAAACTTGAATAATCAAATAAATATTAAAAGCATGTCGATTAAGCCATTGTTTCTTGAAATAAAGTCATTGTAAACTTGATTTATTTATTTTAGCTCTGTTCACGAAATTAACATAGAGAATTATTAACAGCTTTTTAAATATTTGATTTAAATATTTGATTTATTAATTTGTTATTTTAAATATTAAAACTAGTTTTGGTCCTTTTAAAACTTTACAATTCAGTTTTCAGACCAGTGCAGATGCAAAAAAAAAAAAAAACTATAAATAAATAAATACTTTTTTCATCAATGGAATTTTGTTCTAAATAATTAACTAAACTCTAAATGGTTTAGTTTAGCCTTGTAAATCAGATTTTTTTTTGTTGTTGCTTTTGAATTTTATTTGTCTTTTAGTTTTTTACCGTTTTTGTGGACTATAATAATCAACATTGGATCCAAAAATAAATATTTCAAAATTGTCCTAAGACAAGAACAGGCATTGTTCAAAAGTTTTAGGACAATTTTGAAGAAAGGTTTTGGTCCACTTCAAGTGTTGACGACTGTTTATTATTATAATTACTTTGTTTTACAATGTTTTACCTATATTTAGAACCAAGTTCTACAGTATTTATCACAGGCTTGTAAAAAGGGTCCATGAATCATGCTTGTTTTATTGGATTTTGACTAATGAGATTTCAATACGGCTGGAGCTATTAGTTAAAGAAGTGATTGAAATTTGTTATTTTTCCCTGGATATTTACACTTCCTCCAGCTCCTCCGGGGGAATCGCAAGGTGTTCCCAGGCCAGCCAAGAGACATAGTCCCTCCAGCGTCTCCTGGGTCTTCCCCAAGTCCTCCGCCCGGTGGGACATGCCTGGAACACCTCCCTAGCTAGGCGTCCAGAAGGCATCCAAAACAGATGCCCGAGCCACCTCAGCTGACTTCTCTCGAAGTGGAGAAGCAGCGGCTCTACTCCGAGCTTCTCCCAGGTCACTTCAAGTGTTGACGACTGTTTATTATTATAATTACTTTGTTTTACAATGTTTTACCTATATTTAGAACCAAGTTCTACAGTATTTGTCACAGTGTTGGGTAATGTTGCTTTCAAAAGTAATATATCAAAATCTTTATCTTATAAAAACAATCAGAAAAAGCAAAAATAACAACACATACTTTCACAGTACGTTACTTAATAAGTAACTAAGTAACACATTTAGTGACTCAAGATCGCAAAATATTACTTTTAAGGTAACTTCACCCAAAATTGGTATTTAATTAGAAAATACATCCATCCATTTCTATTTCAATTTGAAATTTTGTCACACACAGTCATACACATACTGATATGCAGTGAAATAAAAATAGAAGTTATAGCTAGGCCCACACGGAATTCCGCAGATTTTTAGCCCATCATTAATTCTGTTTATTTACTTGAGTAAATGTGTGTTAATCTGAATTTATTCAGTTTTTAAATTACACATATTTCACATATTAGGGTTTTATTTATAAGATTCCCAAAATAATTCCGCAGAAATCCGCAGATTTTTACCAAAATTCTCCGCAGAAATTGCAAAAAACGTCCGCAGATTCCGTCTGGCCCTAGTTATAGCTATAGAAAATAAGAACAAATATAAAATATCTAAAACTATACATATGGAGAATATAGCTATAGAAAATATAACTAAATATTAAATATTAAGAATGGCTTACCTATACAAATAAACATAGAAAACATACTGTAGAAGTGATTCTTGCAAAGTGTCTGGTGCATAAAGAGAGAAAAGAGTGTATTATACAGGTGGTTTGTCAAGCCCACTCACCTGAGCACACTCAGAACTATACAATATATGACCTGGGTGTCTGCAAACGTGCATGAATATGTGTAAATGTCCATAAGTGTTCAGGAAGTGTAAATATTCAGGAAAAAAATAACAAATTTCAATCACTTCTTTAACTAATAGCTCCAGCCGTATTGAAATCTCATTAGTCAAAATCCAATAAAACAAGCATGATTCATGGACCCTTTTTACAAGCCTGCTATCACGCGTTTAACGGTCATCATAATCTTAAATCCTTAAACATTTTTAATATTTAGATTTAAAAAAAAAAACGTATGAACATTTATATGTATATATTTATGTAGTATAAATCATCTTTGCTTCAAATGACAAAAAGCGAATTACCGCTTGTACGAGGTGTTTCTAATGCAGCATCTAAGTGGCAGGACAGTGAATTTGACATTATTCTCTTCTCTGGCTGCCGTCATCAGTCTCACACAATTATTTTTTTCCTTTTTCTGAACGTCTTTATAACATCATCGTAGAGTTTTTCTTTTATTATTTGAGCAAATAAGATTGTAAAAAAATATTTGTTGTATTCTCCCATTCACTGCGCTCTAAGTTTTCCCAACTATGATGACTTCTGCTCCTGAGAAACCCAGAAATGTGAAAAGGGTTTATTACCTGCTGTGATTTTGACATGTTTTTTTCAGCGAGGACAGAAGAAAGACTGAACTTGTTGTTTAAGACACAGTGTTAAGTTCCTCACTGCCCTTAGGTCAGATAAGAGGATGTGATGTTCAGGACTGATTCTGGGATCTGCTATTGATTCTGATCGAGGCTCAAATGACTGTCAAATCTTATTAGCTGTTTGACATGATCTGTGTTTTCTTTATTTACTTTGTCAAATACAGAAAGTTATTATTAGACAGCCAAGTTTAGCAGATGCTCTCTGTGTTCATCGTTTTTTGTAAATGAGCTCTGCAGACTTATAACCATCATTCACATTTTTCCATTCCAATATGCTACTTTAACTTGTTTTTCTATATAAACACGTGCTTGATGGATGTTTTTTTTTTCTTTTGAAGCTTGTCACATTTTAATGTTTCTGAGCATCAAACTAATTTAAATATTAAAGATAACACAAGTAAACATCACATGATGCAATTTTGAAATCAAAGTTTGTGTTACTTAGAGTAAACAACATACAAATCTACATAACCCTGTGTGAAAAAGTGTTTGCCACTAAACCTAATGACTGCTTGGGCCACCAGTAACAACTGCAATCCACCATTTTTCGATAACTTACAATCTGTTACAGCTCTGTGGAGGACTTTTGGCTCACTCATCTTTGCAGAATTGTTGTAATTCAGCCACATTGGAGGTTTTTCGAGCACAAACGGCCTGTTTACCGCCACAGCATCTCAATTGGATTCAGGTCAGGACTTTGACTGGGCCACTCTAAAGTCTTCATTTTGTTTTTCTTGAGCCTTTCAGAAGTGGACTTGTGGTGTACTGTGGATCAATTAATATATAAAACAGCACTTTCAATGTCTGTACAGGACTGTTTGCGGTTTCATTACTATTCAATTCTTGTTGAAAATTTGTTCAAAAACAGTGCAATTATTAATTTTATTTAATTTTACGTTCATTTTTACTTATTGTCTTTTAAGTTCTACATTTAATAACAGTAGCGAACATTATCACATATATGACACTGTTAATGTTACTCTGATAAAATGGGTACTTTGTGGAGTTTATTTATAAACTAATTTCGAGAGGATCACGTGTTTATGATTGCTTGCAGCTGCCCCGCAT
>LR812537.1:6845643-6855643 GCA_903798195.1 Danio kyathit
CTGGACTGGTGTCTGAAGGGTGTTTACTCTTGTTTCAGGTAAAAATAGTACAATATATATATTTTTTCTCCCTGAAGTTTTGCAGTTTTGGTACATTAGTGTGCAGGTCTGTGTTTCCGGCACATTCTGAACATTTGTCACTGTACACTGATTTGTGCTGAAGGTGTACTTACTGTACATCATTCAGTGCTCAAAGCATTTCTTCACAAACTATACATGTGCTTCTGTGCTGCTAACAAACCTAAATGTGTTCTAGGAACACAGAGTTTCCTTAAAAAAATTATTTTTTGGCATTAAACCAGATGGGATTCACTGATAAGGAATTTTTAACTGATACAGATAACAGATAACTCTTTAGATTTGGATATTAACTGATAAATATAAACATAAATTCTTCAATATTTTTTGCCTCATTGCAAAACCTAAAGTTAAACTATACAGTAAACAACTGATTTTACTTTGTTTAAAGCCTTACCTTTGGGAAAATTAAACCAGATGGGATGCACTATGGAATTTTTGATGAATATGATAACCGATAACTATTTAGATTTGGAGGCCGATATATTATAAATGTGAATTGTTCTACATTTTCTGCCTTATTGCAAAAACAAAAGTTAAATACAGACAGTAAACAACTGATTTTACTTCATTTATTTTATTTAACTTTGAAAAAATTAAACCAGATGAGATGCACCGATATGGAATTTTTAACCAATAACCGATAATTCTTTATATTAATTAGCCGATATATAGCCAATATATTAGCCGATAAATATAAACATGAATTTTTCTATATGGTCTGCCTGATTAAAAAACAAAAGTTAAATACTTACAGTAAACAACAGATTTTACTTTATTTAAAGCTTTAACTTTGGAAAAATTAAACCAGATGAGATGCACCGATATGGAATTTTTAACCGATAATGATAATTCTTTAGATTTGGAGGCCGATATATTAGCAGATAAATATAAACATGAATTTTTCTACATTTTCTGCCTGTATTTGGACAAGTTTGAACTGATTTCTGAACTTTATTAATCTAACTAAAATTTGTCTTTTTACAATCTACTGCCTGACGAAAAAAAATAAATTACGTAAATCAAGCAAACAAGTCGCTGAACATTAACTAAAATCAAAATACCAGTAAAAGAAAAAAGCAAACACATGAAGTTTCAACCAGCAGAAATAATGTTTAATTTATCGGTATAGGCCCACATGGAATCTGCAAATTTCCGCAGTTTTTTTGAGCCCAAAATTAAATTAGATTATATTTATATTTAATTATTAGTATATTTATTAATATTATAATATAAATATTATTTATATTAATTTCAGTAGCAATATTAACTAATATGCAGATGTTTATATGATTTATTTACAATACAGTTTGCAAAGTAGTCATTTATATAGGACTTGCTTTGTTTTCCAAACAAGTGCATCTAATAAATGCATTGTAATCCTTAAATAAAAAGGTAAAAAGTTCAAACGCAAGATGAATCATATTTGAATGGTAAAAAAAAAACAGCACATCATAAAGCATGAGGGTATCCGGACACAGCCACAAATTGCCTGTAAACAGAAACTTGCAATGTTCACCCTGCCTCCGAGTTCTTCTGACTGGTCCACTGCTATGGAACTAACAGTAATGAACTGCACTGCATGTGAAAGTTGACTTTTAACTTAAGCATAAGAGTCGAACCGCCCCTTAGACTGAAAGAGACTGACCTAAAATAGTATTGATATTAATATTAAGCTTAAAATATTATTGTGATTGATATGTAAAGTAATCAGCCACAGTTTGCATTTCATTTTCGAGTATAATTGAAAGCCTTAACATTATCAAACTTGACAACTGTATACTTCTAACCCCCTAACATGCTCACATTATATTACTGTGTTCATACAATAAGCGGTTGCATTCATGTACATCTCAAACGCTTCTTTCACTAACTCTCTAATCAATGCAAACTGTTTACCTCATTAAAACAGCGGCACATAGTGACGGTGACCGAGGACAGAAGTGATTAGATTGTTTAAATGGACTGTGTTTACATCTGTGTGTGTGTATGTGTGGATCACAGGGGTCCCGTTGGCTTTTTTTTTTCCTGCACATTAAGTGTTCAGAACGCCACATACAGAGTCTCATTTACATAATTAGCCTAAAACAACGTTGAGTTTGTCCTGCCACACCGATTTTCAACTTGATTGTTTTTGCAATCTAAAAACCAAGCACTGCTGTTTTCTTCCATTTTCAGGAAAAAAATTAAAATTGGTGTCTTCGCTGTCCTCTAACATGTGCTTTGCATCCCAATACAGTGATTGCACACATTTGCATGTGCACACGCATATATATACGTGTTAAACAGCTCCTTCACGTATGAAAGCGGCTTGTTTAATAGTTTGTGTTGTATGCATTATATAATATGCATAATGTAATTGCGTAAAACATGCATTGTAATTTTTGAAGCGCATGCTCTGCGCTTCATCTTAGATTTCATTCAATTTATTTGTTGATGAATATAATGGAGGACAACAGCTCATTGTGTGACATAGCGTGTTGAAAACAGATATGTGCCTATACAATTCTAGAAATGAGTGTCTGTCTCATATTTGTATCATATGATATTGTTAAGGGTTGTTAAGTACAGTTGTGATATTGACTTTATACAACTAATTGAGTAAATAAGAAGTTAATACTTATTTTGTATACACAATATTGTCTGGTTTTGCTAGTTTTGTCAACAAAATGTTGCCTATATAGTGACGGAACAACTACTTTTATATAAAGTGCTGTTTATATAAATAATGTTCATTCTTGAATGAATCAGCTGTTTGAACGAATCGATTGAATAAATGCCTCGATGATTTGCTGATTACATATTTACTGAAAAACATCTGGCAAAACAAAATAACCTATATTTTATATTAATCAAATATAAGTAAATAAATGAATGAATGAATGAATGAATGAATGAATAAATGAATGGCTGATACCGCCAAACATCTGGGAAAATAAAATAACTTATATTTTATATTAATCAAATATAAATAAATGAATGAATGAATGAATGAATGAATGAATGAATTAATTAATTAATTAATGATTTGCTGATTAAATATTTACTGCCAAACATCTGGGAAAATAAAATAACTTATATTTTATATTAATCAAATATAAATGAATGAATGAATGAATGAATGAATGAATGAATGAATGAATGAATGAATGAATAAATAAATGAATGGCTGATTGATTAGCTGATTATATATTTACCGCCAAACATCTGGGAAAATAAAATAACTTATATTTTATATTAATCAAATATAAATAAATAAATGAATGAATGAATGAATGAATGAATAAATGAATGCATGAATGAATGATTGAATGAATGAATGATTTGCTGATTAAATATTTACTGCCAAACATCTTGGAAAATAAAATAACTTATATTTTATATTAATCAAATATAAATGAATGAATGAATGAATGAATGAATGAATGAATGAATGAATGAATGAATGAATGCCTGAATGAATGCTTGAATGATTTTCTGATTAAATATTTACTGCCAAACATCTGGGAAAATAAAATAACTTATATTTTATATGAATCAAATATAAATAAATAAATAAATAAAAAGTTATTTTAACTAAGTTAAGATGACTAATAAAAGATTTGATCAACTAAACAATTTAAGGCACTATGGATTTTTTTACAGTGTAGTACAGATTGTCATCATTTACTCACCTTTGTATGATTTCAAACCTTGATGGATTTTATTTTGTTTTTTCATCTTCTTTTTTTATGGAGAAAGTCAGTAACCAAACAGTTTTGAAGCTTCATTAAGTAGTCTGTAATTATTATATCTTAATAACTTTTCAAAAATATATTATGTTGCAGATTCAAAGTCAAATTTCAAAGCATGTTGAATTTTCTCAGGAACAAATAACTTTGACTGTAGCAATGATTTTCGATGTAATATCAAACTGTAAAAAAATGCAATTGTTGAATCAAGTTAACTTTTCTAGTCATCTCAACTTTCAACTTTTTTATTTTTACCATTATTTAACCAGGACGTCTCACTGAGATTTAAAATCTTTTGACCTGGCCAAAATAACAGCCAAACAGTTAAACAATTTTATGGCTGTTTCCAGTGTCAAAAGATACCTCAAAACAAACTATACCTTAGCACACTAGCAAAGGGTACCTAGGACAACAAAAGAGTACCAAAAGGTGGAGCAAGACGCACAGCTGAACGCTATTGGTTTACAGTGATACATCACTCGCTCTTGCAACAAGCCAGGATAATAAAAAAAAAAGGAAGCACCATTTTTAAATACACATGTGAGACATTACTCCGTAATAATTTATACATATAATAATGAGCCATGGTCGACCTGAGCTCAAACAAACCTTGTCGTAGTCTTGATGAACAGCCACAAAGCCAAGAAGAAGAGCAGAATCTACCCTGTGCCCCGTAGTTGTTTACAAGGCCGTCTTAAGCGTGAGCAGTTTCACTTTCTGGCGTACGCTCGCCACTTGTCTATATTTGAAATAACGATCTTCTTGAGCTGATGATAATAATGTGCGCGTGAATATTGAAGTGCTTCTGACGTCCGATCCTTTCAGAAACAGACAAACGCGAGAGTGAAGCCCACAAAAAACAAAGGAGCAAATGATTCTTTCAGCAACCTAAAACATAAACAAACTGCCATGTTAAACTATTGAATGACGGAAATACTTTCTAGCAGGAGGTTACATGTGCTGGTAAAGATTAACGATACAGATGAGAGGTTTGCTCTGACTGTGAGCTATATGTTGCCATATGATTTTTGAACCCAAATAAGGACTAAATGTAAGCTGTGTGTAGTTTTTCTGTAATTGGTAACATATCGGAGACTGTAAGGGTCTGTATGTGTTCATATATCATTCATTTTCTTGTCGGCTTAGTCCCTTTATTAATCCGGGGTCGCCACAGCGGAATGAACCGCCAACTTATCCAGCACGATTTTTACGCAGCGGATGCCCTTCCAGCTGCAACCCATCTCTGGGAACATCCACACACTCATTCACACTCATACACTACGGACAATTTAGCCTACCCAATTCACCTGTACCGCATGTCTTTGGACTGTGGGGGAAACCGGAGCACGCGAATGCAGGGAGAACATGCAAACTCCACACAGAAACGCCAACTGACCCAGACCACCCAGCGACGTTCTTGCTTTGAAGCGACAGCACTACCTACTGCGCCACTGCATCGCCTCGTGTTCATATATGTTGCATTTCAGGATATTTATTTATTTATTTATTGTATATAATCGCAGACGTTACAGTAGGCTATTTGGCATTTTCATTGATCTGCGGTAATAATCAAATCATGTTCATAGAAAGGTTAGTAATGAACATTTATACACAAGTATTTATGTGTATAAATCATCTGTTTTGTGAGAAGTGCTTCTCATATGATATGTGAACGACCCATACAGCTTTACTTTGACTTTTCCTCGAGCGAGAATGACGTTGACTGAAACCTTCCGTCGTACACCACGCCCACCAAAAGAGTACCACTGGTACCCTTATGGCAGTGGAAACGCAAGCCTGATAAAGGTGACCCGTACCGTACTGTACCACTCACTGGAAACGGGCCATTAAAATACATAAACACCACATAACAATGTTTCATCACATGCTTCCAATACCAATCTCTTTGTAATGTCTTCAAATTCACAGAAAGACACAATTTTATTTAGTTTTAAGTCTTTTTCCATGCCCACACAATAAGAAAATGCAGTTTTTCTTAGCTCTGTACTTACATTGCAGCCTCTAAAAATATGCTTGCCTACTGTAGACTAAATTCTACATTTAAACTTGATGCCTTTTAGCATTTAACCCAAAATAACCATTTCAATGTGTAATTAATTAATGATTTATTTAAATATTCACAACATTGCGTAATTCATTAGATCAAAAAATGTAATCAATGGACAGCTCTATATTTTGTACACATGCTTTATTACCTCTACCGTCTTGTGTCTTCCATGTGGACGTTATCAGACTGATAAGAGCGTCTGTTGTGTGTTTATCTTTCCATTCACTCAGCTCATGTGTGTGTGTGGTTAGAGCGGCACTACTGCCCCTCGTATTCCTTCAGGCCAATTACTGTCCGTCTTTACTAAAACTGTGCGGCTCGCAGCTTGAATGATTCAAAGCTGTCAGAACAGAGCGTTTTCTGACAGGTATGAGTGTCTTTTGTGGCATGTGGTCGTTCATATTTGCTCCTGTGGATTATTTTGCATGAAAGCGGTAAGTGGTGCGACTCGCAGCTTTTATAAAGTTGAAGTCGAAATGATTCGCCCTCCTGTGAATTTTCTTCTTCTTCCTTTTTCAAATATTTCCCAAATGATGTTTAACAGAGCAAGGCATTTTTCACAGTATTTCCTAAAATATTTTTTCTTCTGAGGAAAGTCTTATTTGTTTTATTCCGGCTAGAATGAAAGCAGTTTTTATCTTTTATAAGGTCAATATTATTAGCCCCTTAAGCATTTTTTTTCAGATTGTCAGCAGAACAAACCATCATTACACAATGACTTGCCTAATTAACCTAGGTAAGCCTTTAAACAGTATTTTAAGCTCAATACTAGTATAAATACTAGTGAATGAATAAATGAATGAATGAATGAATGGATAGATGTTTGAATGAGTGAGTGAATGGATGAATGAATGAGTGTGTGAATAGGTGAAATAATGAATAAGTGAATAAATAAATGAATAAATAATTAAGTGAGTGAATGGATGAATGAGTGAGTGAGTGAATAAGTAAATGAATAAATGAGTGAGTGAGTGAGTGAATAAATGAATAAATGATTAAAAAATAAATGTGAGTGAGTGAATGAATGATGAAGTTAATGAATGAACAAGTGAGTGAATGAATGAATGAGTGAGTTAGTGAGTGAATGAATAAATAAATGAGTGAATAAATAAATGTGAGTGAATGAATGAGGGAGCTAATGAATAAGTGAGTGAATGGATGAATGAATGAATGAGTGAGTGAATAAGTAAATGAGTGAGTGAGCGAGTGAGTGAATGAAAGAATGAATAATTAAAAAAATAAATGTGAGTGAGTGAATGACGAAGTTAATGAATGAACGAGAGTGAATGAATGAATGAGTGAGTGAGTGAGTGAATGAATGAGTAAATAAATAAATGTGAGTGAATGAATGAGGGAGCTAATGAATGAGTGAGTGAGTGAATGGATGAGTGAGTGAATAAGTAAATGAATATATGAGTGAGTGAATGAATGAATAAACGAATGATTAAAAAAAATAAATGTGAGTGAGTGAATGACGAAGTTAATGAATGAACGAGTGAGTGAATAAGTGAGTTAGTGAGTGAATGAATGAATGAGTGAATAAATAAATAAATGTGAGTGAATGAATGAAGGAGCTAATGAATAAGTGAGTGAATGGATGAATGAATAAGTGAATAAGTAAATAAATAAATGAGTGAAGGAATGAATGAATGATTAAAAAAAATTAATGTGAGTGAGTGAATGACGAAGTAAATGAATGAACGAACGAGTGAGTGAATGAGTGAGTTAGGGAGTGAATGAATGAGTGAATAAATAAATGTGAGTGAATGAATGAGTGAGTGAGTGAGTGAATGAATGAGTGAGTAATGAAGTGAATGAAAGAAATAATGAGTGAATAAATAAATAAATTAATTAATTAATTGATGTGTGAATGAATAAGGGAGTTAATGAATGAGTAAGTGAATTGATGAATAAGTGAATAAGTGAGTAAATAAGTGGATGAAAGAAATAATGCAATAATTCGCAATAATGTGAATAAATGAATGAATAAATGAGTGAGTGAATGAATGAATGAAAGAAAGAATAACAATGTAGGAGGGAGTTTATGAATGAATGAGTGAGTGATTTAGTGAGTGAATGGATGAATGAATAAGTGAGTGAATGGATGAATGAGTGAGTGAAAAAGTGAATGAATTAGTAAATTAATGAGTGAATAATAAATGAATAAATAAATGAGTGAATAAATGAATGAATACATGAATAAATAAATGTGAGTGAGTGAATGAATGTTCGAATGAGTAAATTTTTGAGTGAATGAATGAGTGAATTGATGAATAAGTCAATTGATGAATGAATGAATGAATGAATGAATGAATGAATAGTATTACCATGGTACATGTCCACAGACAGACAGACAGACAGACAGACAGACAGACAGACAGACAGATAGATAGATAGATAGATAGATAGATAGATAGATAGATAGATAGATAGATAGATAGATAGATAGATAGATAGATAGATAGATAGATAGATAGATAGAAATACGGACGGACGGACGGACGGACGGACGGACGGACGGACGGACGGACGGACAGACAGACAGACAGACAGACAGACAGACAGACAGACAGACAGACAGACAGACAGACAGACAGACAGATATAGATAGATAGATAGATAGATAGATAGATAGATAGATAGATAGATAGATAGATAGATAGATAGATAGATAGATAGATAGATAGATAGATAGAAATACGGACGGACGGACGGACGGACAGACAGACAGACAGACAGATATGGATAGATAGATAGATAGATAGATAGATAGATAGATAGATAGATAGATAGATAGATAGATAGATAGATAGATAGATAGATAGATAGATAGATAGATAGATAGATAGATAGATAGATAGATAGATAGATAGATAGATAGATAGATAGAAATACGGACGGACGGACGGACGGACAGACAGACAGACAGACAGACAGATCGATAGATCGATAGATAGATAGATAGATAGATAGATAGATAGATAGATAGATAGATAGATAGATAGATAGATCGATAGATAGATAGATAGATAGATAGATAGATAGATAGATAGATAGATAGATAGATAGATAGATAGATAGATAGATAGATAGATAGATAGATAGATAGATAGATAGATAGATAGAGCTTTAACACACTATTATGTGACGTTAAAATCTTCAGGAGCATTTTTTTTTTCTTAACCAATAATTGTCCAGTTAAATTTAAACTCCACAGCAGGTCAAGTCAGGAATCAAATCAAATTATATTTCCCTACCGGATAATCAGAGAAGGGCTCTCGGAAAGACAGTCCGCATTACTGATGATGTGAATGTGGGTCATTTTAAAGCTTTCTCTGGCAGCTGTTTGACTCTCTTCTCATCCTAGGTCTTGTAAATCATGCCACTAAATTAAAACTCATAATTAGTTCCTTTTGTAGCTGATGAAAAAAAGATTCACCACTAAAAGCTGGTTGACAAAGCACTCAGAAAGCCCTTAGTCAATCCAGATAACAAAAATACCAGCATTTTTCCTTTTTTTTCTTTTTGTAAGACCCTAATGCTGTGTTCACACCAAGAACGTCTTGTGCATTTTGAGTGACTCGCTCTATTTGTGCACCAATTTCGCTTTATTTGTGCGTCAAATTCGATTAGTTCGCGCACCAAATTTGCTTAACTCACACGTTAAATTCACTTCATTCACGCGTCAAATTCACTTCATTCACGCGTCAAATTCACTTCATTCACGCGTCAAATTCACTTCATTCACGCATCAAATTCGTTTAATTTGTGAGTCAAATTTGCTTCATAATAGACACGGATTCGCGTGATGGGCAGGGCCTCTGTCTGCCCGGATACTCTAGCTTCGTTGATAAATGGCTAACATTTTTTTGAGAGAGTAGCTGTGATTTATGTGCTTTAGAAATGTTGAAAAACAGCGTAGATTGATTCGGCCGTGTTTGATTCCACTAGATCCTTTCAGAGGTGCACCCAGCACTGTGAGTTCATCAACTACTCCAGAAACTATACATGGATGATGGAGGCTTTCAGCGGTGCTTCCGACTGAGCCGAGCCCAGTTTGATGAGCTGTTCTCCGGTGTCGGCAGGAGGATTTCCCCTCTGGACACCAACAACAGGCGATACG
>LR812537.1:6860643-6885643 GCA_903798195.1 Danio kyathit
AATCAAATCTCACTTCTGTGGTTCTAGCACGTCGGTGTATTGCTGACAGAACACAAACGCGCTACTACCGCAGTCTTCCCCGCTGCTTCAGACGATGACACCACACTCATTACAGCCTGATTCCTGCGTTTAATAACAATCATTTGCACAAACAGTTACCTAAAGCTTTGAGTTAAGAAGACATTGTGCTGTTTACTGAGAGTAGTAAAACACACTTTGGATTATTTAAATATTTATTTCCATCAAGGGCAAATGCTTTTAGAGATTGGTGTGTGTTGTTTTTTTTTTAGCTCTTGTTTGTACAGATGAAGTTAAAATTTATTTATTAGCCCTCATGTGAATTTGCATGCATTCATTTTCTTTTCGGCTTAGTTCCTTTAGAAATCTGGAGTCGCTACAGCGGAATTAACCGCCAACTTATCCAGCATATTTTTTACACAGAGAATGCCCTTCCAGCCGCAACCCATCACAGGAAAACATCCATACACACTTATTCACACACACATACACTACGGTCAGTTTTAGCATACCCAATTCACCTGTACCACGTGTCTTTGGACTTGTGGGGGAAACCAGAGCACCTGGAGGAAACCCACGCGAACATGGGGAGAACATGCAAACTCCACACAGAAATGCCAACTGACCCGGCCGAGGCTCGAACCAGCGACCCCATCTCACGTGAATTTCTTTTTTCTATTTTTAATATTTCCCAAATGATGTTTACCGGGCAAGGAATTTTTCACAGTATGTCTGATAATATTTTTTCTTCTGGAGAAAGTCTTATTTGTTTTATTTCGGCTAGAATGAAAGCAGTTTTCAATTTTTAAAAATCATTTTAAGGTCAATATTTATAGCCGCCTTAGGCAATATTTTATTTTCAATTGTCTACAGCACAAACCATCGTTATACAATGACTTGCCTAATTACCCTAATTAACCTAGTGAAACCTTTAAATGAGGCCTTGAGGCGAAAAACCATATAAGTCCATATTTTCAAGTTTTCAAATTTTTCAAACGATTTTTGTCATTTGGATTGGGAACATTATATTATATATTTTTATTTTACTTGAAGATAGACAACAAAAGCTTCTCAATTCCAAGGAGATTTTTCAGTGTCAGTATTAAAAAATAAAAGTTATTGTGATTTATATTTCTCAAATGTGGAAGAACGGTATTTGTCCAATTAGTGTGGAATAACGGTCTACAGACAATTCCTTTGTCTTCATGCTTGGTTTGTGCTTTGACATGCACTGTCAACCCTGGGACCTTATATAGACAGGTGTATGCCTTTTCAAATCATGTCCAATCAACTGAATTTACCACAGGTAAACTCCAATGAAGCTGCTGAAACATCTCAAGAATGATCAGTGGAAACAGAATGTACCTGAGCTCAATTTAGAGCTTCACGACAAAGCCTGTGAATACTGTACATGTGATTTTTCAGGTTTTTTATTTTTAATAAATTTGCAACAATTTCAAAAAATCTTTTTTTCACATTGTCATTATGGGGTATCGTGTGTAGAACTATGAGGAAATAATCTAATTTAACCCATTTTGGAATAAAGCTGTAACATATAAAAATGTGGAAAAAGTGAAGCGCTATGAATACTTTCCGGATGCACTCTAACTCCAATTCATCATATCACTTTAAACCACTAAGGATCTGATTCCTTTATCTTAGTTTAATACAGTAACCGAAACTTAAAATTTATTATTAAGCATTTCTTTTAAGTTTGTTTTAATAATTATATTTATTATTATTATTATTTAAAAATAGAAAATACAGTGTGAACAATATACAATACCTAGACCTTCTTACAGTACAGGCAAAAACAATCAATTATTAACAATAAACAATTAATAAATAAATATATAAACAAATAAACTTTGCTTGCCGTAGTTTACACAGGACTGGCCAGCCTGATCTCATGAGGACACGTAAGTATTTTACGTTTTGTCAGTTTAGTGGCGAATTCGTACGAGTTCAGTCGTACGAAAATGAACGATTTTAAAAAGGAGGCGTGGCACCTAACCCCACCCCTAACGCTAACTGTCATTGGGTGATGAGCAAATCGTACTAGTTTTACGAATTAGATCGTACGAATTAGCCACTAAATCAAAAAGTTTCGAATTGCCGTGAGATTGCGTTGGGACTGGCAGGAAATATGCATTGATACAGCTTTATTTTATATGGTATGTGGTTTATTTTGATAGGTTAACTGTGTTTTTGTGCTGTTTAGCGCTCCTCTGTGCATTCAAAGAAAGATTTAATGTAATGTGTATTTATATAGCGCATTTATTGCGTATGGCCATACACCCAAAGCACTTCACAATCATGAGGGGGGTCTTTCCACACCACCACCAGTGTGCAGCATCCACTTGGATGATGCGACGGCAGCCACAGGACAGCAGCACCAGTGCACTCACCACACACCAGCTATAGGTGGAGTGAAGAGACAGTGATAGAGCCTATTTGATGGATGGGGATGATTAGGAGACCATGATGGGTAAGGGCTGATAGAGGGACTTTGGCCAGGACACCGGGATTACACCCCTACTCTTTTACGAGAAGTGCCATGGGATTTTTAATGACCACAGAGAGTCAGGACCTCGATTTAACGTCTCATCCGAAAGACGGATCACATACGGTTCTTCGACTCACCTCTTTCTGTGGATTTTTCCACGGTTTTGGTTCTCCTCTGTGATTCAAATGTGGTTTCCCTGCTTCCCTTAAAGCCTTTCTTACTCTGTCCTTCCAATTGTTCATGTCGGCTCTCCCTTTTTTGCTGAGGATTTGCCTTTTAATGTCCGGAGCAGACATGACAGCAAGCGGCATCTCTATTCTTCTTAGTATACATAAAAGTTTTTTTTCCATGTGATGCTATTTTAATGTTTAAAATGCAGACTCTTGGTTGCGCGAAAATATCCCCAAACTGTTTCTGTATACAAAGTTCACACATACAATTAATGTCCCGTTGTTATCTCATTTTTATTTTTTTGGACTTGTACTGTTGTTTGTCGCACATACCCAAATGTCACTTTAAGCTGAATACTAGTGTCTTGAAAAATATCTAGTCAAATATTATGTGCTGTCATCATGGTAAAAATAAAAGAAATCAGTTATTAGGAATAAGTTATTACAGCCTGATCTCACGAGGAAACGTATTTTACGTTTTGTCAGTTTAGTGGCTAATTCGTACGAATTCGTACAGGTTTAGTATGATTTTAAAAAGGAGGCGTGGCACCCAACCCCGCCCCTAACCCCAACCGTCATTGGGTGATGAGCAAATCGTACTAATTTGTACGAATTAGATCGTACAAATTCATACGAATTAGCCACTACATCAAAAAGTTACGAATTGCCGTGAGATTGCGTTGGTTATTAACACTATTATGTTTAGAAATGTGTGGAATCTTCTTTCTGTTAAACAAAATTTGGGGAAACAAATATACGGGGGGGCTAACAATTGAGGAGGGCTAATAATTCTGACTTTAACTATATCTTGCAGCATTTTTACTTGCATCCACTCGTAAGTCTTGGATTTCAAGTGATTTATACTATCATTTGTAAACAAAACATGCTTTTTTCCTCTCAAAATGCCTTTTAATGGCTGTTGTTTTCCAGACGCAGCCTTGATTTCCGCTCAGACTAGTAATAGCAGTAATGCTGATTAACTAAATGAAGGCCATTAAAAGCATGCAGGGCTATCTTGAATTTCAAAAATGCGTCTTTTAGCTTGATTTCAGGCTGTTTTAAAATATTGACTCATGAAAGTGAACCAAACCAGATGGAAATGTCACATTGTAGCCGTTTGCAGAGGGATATTAAGGTCTGTGTACATTTATTTCTTCTTTTTTTTCATCTCTGATGAATTTATCAACATTTTAGGAGCTTTTTGAAAATGTTTTAAGATAAGTATGTATTTATTTAATTCTTGAAATCATGTGCAATACTGTGATGTTTTAGTTCACTTTACAACAAATCCCAAATGCCCCCAAATATACTGCTCAAAAAAATAAAGGGAACACTTTAAGTTACATTGTGTTAAGCGTTCCCTTTATTTTTTTTGAGCAGTTTATATTTATAATGTAGGGTATAACCCTTAAAGGGGGTCTACGTATAATGTAAAAAATCACTTTTTAGAGTGGTTGAAACACAGCATGTGAATTTAACCAGCCTCTAATGGTAAAAAGTAATAAAAAAAAATTTTTTAATCACACTTGATAAAAGCCATCTGCTGAAACACTTTGACTGACATTCTCCCTTTGTACAAGTCATTAGAGGGGGAAAGCCCTGCCCATGAGTGACGGTCTCTCCCTTCATTAGCATAGACAGCCCTGAGTGAGAAGCAGCCGTCTGCCATTAGAGTTTTGAATCTGCATAGGGGTCTGTAGCTCCGCCCTCTTTTTAAAACAGCATAATCTTATTTGAATTTACCAAAAACGGCACAATTTGGATCAAAGCCTAAACAGGGCAGTTTTAAAGACTTACAAATAAGTGTTTGTGTGGTATTTTGAGCTGAAACTTCACATACACAGTCACATCAGAGACTTATTGTATACCTATATTGTATAAATTTCATTCTGTTGCATTCACACTGCAGTTGAAAAAACAAAATGATACTGTATTTGTCTATTTAAAATAACAACTGTTGGACCAAACAGAATCCTCTATGCTAAGTGGTTGTGTTGGCAACATGCAAGCAGTAAGTGACAATTTATCTTTGGATGTTGCTGATTTTAATCCTCTCTTAGTGCTAGATTTTACCAATTAATGTTGGATAAAGACTTTATCATATTCATTGACTTTCACATTTATGCTTTTGACATGTCCAATGTCGCATTCAACGTGTGACCTGCTATTAACTTATTGCTTATTTAAAGCATCTGTCTAAAGTCCTGGTGCTAAAACTAACAACACATTCACTCTCAAAAACTCTATTTACTATTAAAAAAACACCACACTGTAAAATAAATTATTGCTGCCTTGCATATTTAGTTGAATTAAATTAACGTTTCCAGTCATCTCAACTTACGTCAACAAACTGACTAAAAATATGAAGTAAAATTTTGTAGAACTTAAAAAATGTAGTTGAAACCTGATTAATTAACTGATTAAAATAAGTTAAAGCAAGTTAAAGTAAATATATTTGTTGCCTTGAATCTTTGTCATTATATTTTGCTGTGCATAAACAAATATAAAAGATGTTAAGTTACCAACTTGCAGTGAATGCAATTATTTAGAAAATACCTTAAATGTTACATTACTTTACATTAACACCCGCCAAATGCGGGTAGATTTCAGCTCTGGTGGGTTGGACAGACACCTCCACTAGCCACTTTGGCTGGTTGGAAATCATTTTTAAATTGTAGTTTTCTTAAAAGCAGGGTTCCACAATAAGCATGGCCCAATATTCATGCAAATGTGATCTTAGAATCGAGAAGGAGCACAACTGACAAAAATAACTGTGTTCGCGCGAGCAAAAGAAAGCAGGTAAATACAGAATGAGAGGATGATGTGATGCGCGCGACTGTTAAAAAGCGTGCATGCTCACATTTACTTGCGCGAAGCAACAGTGCCTATAGAGGAAGCGCAACTGGTGCGATCGGTTCCCTTTGAAATAGACTGGACAAAGAGCGATGATCGTGCACCCACAGTCCTGCTGCTTTTAAGAGCTCAAGATTTTTTAAAAAATACACATATTCTTTTGTAAGCAGCAGCGGTCACTGCTTTCATTTTAATTATTCTTTGAACAGATTATTAACAGGCCTATATTAACCGTGTGCGCGTGATCATCCTTTCATTATCAAACACGGTATGTTTCACCTGCTTTCTTTTGCGTACAGTTATTTTTGTTAATATGGTTTAATTATATTTTTTACAATAACGTTGCTTTAATGAAAGATAACTCCTTGTTTATGTGGTGATCTGGGACTATTAGCCAGGACAGATTACTGTGCATATTTTAGATACATGACAATAATTCCTTTTTTAAATGTAATGTTTTTTTAAAGAAAAGTTTTGTTGAATTAAAAAGTGCACCTATACAGCTGTATTTTCCTTGTTTTGACACATTAAAAATTTGTGGCTAAGAAATACTTATTTGGTGTGGTCAGAGATAAATTTGGTAAATCCTTAATTTTGAGCCCTGAAAAGTCATGTGAAATAAAAACTGATTGCATTGCGACACAACCCATTTGCTCATGCACACTAAGCAAGCTAATACACAATACACACAAGAAGTGAAATGAATGAGAAGGCATGTGGACATAACACAACATCTAAATCAAGTCATTTTAGCATGTCAAAGTCAAATGTATGCATATAGAATATATTATCCCAACAAGAAAAGTGTGGCTAGTGAAAATGGCGAGTGGCTAGCAATGTTGGAAATCTACTAGCCACAGTGGCTGGTGATCATAAAAGTTAATGTCAAGCCCTGATTACATTACTTGTTTCAATGCTATAAAAGCTGGTGGATTAAATATAAGCAGTCAAAGTACAGTCAGTACAACTCCCTGGGTCATAATTAACATGAATCAGGCATGAAAAGGATAGTTCATCCAAAACTGAAAATTCTACCATCATTTACTCACCCTTCACTTGTTTTAGACCATTATATTTGTTGTTTTAGATATGTTGTAATGGCCAAATACTGTTTGAGCATTTATCATTCTCTTTATTATAATGCAACCAGAAAATATGCATTTATGTATTCATTCATTCATTCATTCATTTGTCTATCAGTTTATTTAGGAAAGATGGAGTGTTAACATCTGCATTTCTACCAGCGGTGTTGGAAATGATTTCTGAATTGACGGATTTGTTAATTCTTAAATGTACAGACAGGTTTTAAACCATTACGCCATTCCTTCTGGAAGGCCATCATTTGTAAGGATTTTCTTTTTCTTTTAGTAATTTAATGATCGCAAACACGGCGACGCGGTGGCGCAGTAGGTAGTGCTGTCGCCTCACAGCAAGAAAGTCGCTGCTTCAAGCCTCGGCTGGGTCAGTTGGCATTTCTGTGTGAAGTTTGCATGTTCTCCCCGCGTTCGCGTGGGTTTCCTCCGGGTTAAATATCTACTATTTTAAAAATATACAGAAAAATGTAAAATACAGTAAAACACCCTAAATCTGTTGAAACGCGTCGGTCTGATGGCAGTTGAGTTTGCAGCTGGATATCATTGGGAAATCGCTGACAGCAGTGAACATCTCCGCCAGAGCACGTCTGAAGCTTATATGCAAGTTTATTTTACATTCTTTGGCAGAAACACCATTGAGCCTCGCTAGATCCTCCTGTATAGGCACGTGTTTGTTATAAAACACCCACAGGACATTAATTTGGACAACTATGCAGATACAATAAATAGTTCACACAAAAATACACAAAGAGACTTTCACCACGCATAGTTTGTGAATGAACAGACTGACGTGTACTAATTGCAGACGAGATTATGAGGCTGTTTCTGCGCCTAGTTTGAAGTAATCAATCAGCGAACAGGAGAAAGTGCATTACTTTGATCATTTTAATATAGCATATTAATAACAAAATCCAAAAATTATAGTATAATATTAAGTAGGAGTGTGACGAGACGCCTACTCCACGAGACAAGACGAGACACAAGATTGGGTTCACGAGAACAATACTTTTACACTATTTTAAAGTAATCCTTAATGATGAAACATATTAATGCAAACACTGCAAGATATTTGTTAATATATAAATGGAAAATGGCAAACTCTACTGATTGGCTTTTCCCCTATAGAATTTCAGAGTTAATTTTTAAAGGTGACTTGTATCCAATTGTCAGCATTTACACAGCACACGCAAAAGGCGCAATGACCAGAAAAAAAAGAGCGGGCGCTGACTAGCAGCTGATAATAAAAGAGCGCTCTTTTCTCCATTCCTGTATTTATTCTGTTTATTTTATTAAATTTTTTTTTTCTTTTTGACAAGTTGTTTTCCTATAGTTTATGACAGAAACGCTCTCATTTGGCCATATTCTTTTTATCTAGGCCTTTTTAAACCAGTAGGCATCTTAATGTAATGTCCATGGCTTGATTTGTGCACGTGATGTATGCAGCAGATTTATTTTATATTGGTTGCGTGGTGGATGTTGCGCTCTCCTTCTCTCTCGTGAACATGCTTAAATACTTGTGCTACATGACAATAAAAAGCGTTTTTTTAGTACTTGTGTAGAATTTGGTCATTTGAAGCATGAAAAGAAAACGTCTGCTTTTCCGTACAGCATAAACGTGTTCGGAACTGATGAAGGCGAGTGTGTTGAGTCTCCAGCAGTTCAGTATGTGTGTGCGCGCTTAGAGATGTGCCGAGAATATAGTGTCAAACAGCTGTGTGGACTGTCTCAAAATGCGGCTAGAAGTCCTACACGATGATAATAGTTCGATTGCACTTTCCCATTGCGTGTACATATCTGTACTGCACTTCAAAAATGCAGCTTTCTGCACGTCTAACTCCGGTGAGAAAAAAAAACGGTTACGTCACACCCAACCTAGTGACATGTACAGCACAGAGGCCAGCCTTACCAGGTCTATGCAAACTTGATTTGCGGTTCAAACTCAATCCTGCTTCCAATCTTCAATGCTAATTTCACCCTCATGCTCCATCATGCCTACATATTTCAACTCACAAGACAACTTTTTACCTTGGCGAGAAATCTCGTCGCGATTTAATTTCGCGAGATCTCGTGAGTTAATTTTAAGCTATCTCGTGGCCCACCTGCAGGATCGCTGCGGCCCACCGGTTGAGAATCCCTGGATTAGATCTATAGTAAATCTAAAGACATCTGGGAAGTGCTGAGAGACGTTTTGTACTACATAAAACATTAAACCCAAGAAATGTTCAGGCGAGTCTTCTCAAAACAGTTCAAGATATGCTTGCCAACGTTATATGACTTTTGGTTGTTGTAGTCATTTTAATGTGGAGATTTGTTTTCAGATATATAAGGTAACAATACCTATAATTATAAGGTGTTTTTAATATAATACAGTTTTAAACTTTGCAGTCTAAATTTTGGTTTGATAAAGCCAAAAAGTTTTTTTCTGCTCACCAAGGCTGCATGATTAAAATAACTCTCAATGTACTATATTACCTGATATATTATTGTATTCATGTATTTAAAGCTCTTTTCAAATAGAAGTTTAATCCTGGTTCTAAAACCAAATTGGATCCAACAATGCATCTGCTCTTAAAATAAAAAAAAAAATGTAAAAAGTCACAATGGCTGGTCAGTGTTCACCACAAAGTAGGCCGATGAACAAATCAAGTCGGAATGAAATCTCCAGTAGACACGGACCTCCCGCCGAGAACATTTCACATCCAATCCAGACTTCCTTTCTTCTCTCTTTATGTGCTGCTTTGCTCATTTGACAGCTCTGTAGAGCAGTTTCACGGCTTAACCTCGCCAAACGGCGTTTTCCATCCGCCATTGATCAGCTCTGTGGGTTGTGTTCGTCAGAGCAGCCGTATTTTCACAGCTGATCTGACACCGTAACCTGTGTTTGCGATTCAGGCATAACCGACTATTGATCAGCGTCTGTCAGGTTAGCTGAGCATCTAAAGCCATTCTCAAGGAGCTCTCAAAGTGTCTCTGGGTCTTTCTCAGCATTCAGACCAGGATGGTTTTATGTGTGAGGTCAGAAAATATAGTTTAACGCCAGTCAGAAATTTGGAAATATTGACCATGTGAGTAATATTACAACATCAGTTTTACACTATAAGAAATGGAGCTACACTGTAAAAAATGATCTGTTAATTAACAGGTTCCATTATTTTGGGATTCTCAAGTGTTTTCTGTTTATTTACGGTTGTGAATTGCATTATGGGATGTTGATCTCTGCTTTGTCGACCTTTGATGGTCAAAAAAAAAATATAGAGAAATAAATCTGTAAATCAGCAGAAAATGTGCTGGCAGTTTATTAACAAGTTTTTGTATTGTAATAAACAACACCAACCCAGACAATACGTCACTTTAAACTATAAAAATGTTAACAAAAATCACTTTTTTAAACTTTTCAAGATTAAAAGTTGTTGGAAGAAAGATCAAGCTCCCATAATGCAATTCAAAAGCGTGAATAAACAGGGACAAATTTAAAATAAATATGTGAATCCCCAAACACAGAAAACTGCTAATTTATGTATATATTTTACAGTGTAATTCAACAGTAAAAAAACTGCAAATTATTTTAGTCATACACTAATTCAGTAATTGCAAATTAGTTATACAGTAATAATCCGTAATCTGGTTAACAGTAAGTTTCCTTAATATATATACGATGAAAAAACGTAAACTGATTTTTCCCAGAATTCTCCGCATGGCACTTTTTTTTATGCTTTTTAAAAAACATAATCAAATAGTTGTGTTTTTGTTTGTGTAACAAACACTTTTTAAAAAATCCGTAATTGTACTGTTATTTTCCGGCAGCTGGGGTGCCGGAAAAGAAAACGTAAAATAACGGCAGTTAAATTACAGAAATTTACCGTAGAATAACGGCCGTTAAATTATAGAAATATCCTTAAATTTAAATTTCTGTTAAATTTCTGTAATTTAATGTCTGTAATTTTACGGTAAATTTCTGTAAATTAACTGCCGTTATTTACGTTTTTTTTTCAGCATTTTACGTTTTTTCCCCCGGCTGCCTCCTAAAATAACGAATTTTTTTTACAGTGTATGATGTGTAGATGTTAATACTTCAGAACATTGGTGTGTTAACATTATAAATTAATGAAATACGGTTGTTTACCATAAAAATTTTACATTTATTTAACAGTTTATCTACTGTATTTTTGTGCATTTTGCATAGTTTTGTTTTATTTATTTATTTATTTATTTAAGTAGTGTTTTTCACAGTAAAATACTGTCTTTTATCAGTGTAGCTGTATTTAAATAAACCTGCACATTTTGTGTTTCTCACAAACACCACAATTACTCTAACTAGCTAACAAATCTTTGCAATTATATTGGACACTGAGGTGCCATTACGCAATGTTTTCAGCCAGAAATGGGAAAATTTGTATAGGTTTTAACTGTTCATTTACACAACAGTGTCATTTTTGGGACTGAGAATGCATACACTTGTGGACACAAGACTGAATAACAGGACCCGTTAGTTGAATAAATGTAAATATGTTACAATTATGACAGATTATTACCTTTTGAACTGATTTAATCTTATTTCTTCTGTCTTTTTTGTTGTTGTTTTAAAGTTTTATATTTGAACAACCCTTGGCAAACTCCTCTAAAAACAAATCATATATATATTTGCTAACACAATATTTCATTGTTGTACTTTGAAGCAATATGTTTGTTTTTTGGATTCCTTTGCCTTGTTCTGCTCGGCAAACCATTCAATTGTTTGTTTGCGAAAGTGCCAAAGTCTGGAGCTTCCTTATCATTTCATGTAGGAGACATTTCGCTGCCTCTATGAATTTGTTTATCACCTTGTTGATTGTGAATATCCGGCCCAGATCTGTCTGGAGAACAGATTCAGTGCAGGAATTCTGCCACACAACAGCCTAATTAAAGCTGGAAATGAACTGGTGTGATTTTGGAGTAGAGATGAATTCAGTGTCATCCAATAGAAGAAGTTGTGGATTTGATCAGATTGTCTCTGGAGGAAAAGGCATCGCTCTCGGCCAGTTCGTTCAGCTTATTCATTCCATCGCCAATGTGAACGTGACAGTGCAGAAATACAGTAGATTGCGCTATGTTCTCACACTGAAACAAACAGCTTGCTTCCTCATCTGCTTGATCAGATGGAAGACTTCAGATTCGTGTTGCTGAATTGGCACAAGATGTATCGTGTTTCATATGTGGAGTTTCATAAGTTCATTTCAAGTTTACACAGAATCATAGCTCACTTATTGTGTTTAAAATCAGTTAAACTGGACGATAATGACATTGAGATTGTTAAAAGGTTTGCATAGATTCTCAACTACTGATCAGGGGTGTGTTTCCCAAAACCATCGTTAGCCAACTAAGGTCGCAAGTTCCGTCGTTACAAACATAGCTCGTTGATTTGCCGTTTCCCAAATCCATCGTTCCAACGAACATTTGCAAACTGCATCGCAAATTTGAGCACTTGCAACTACACGTCTGGAGCTATAGTTAGAAACATAGTTCCTATCTGTGTTCTATTCCCACTTATCCCCCCTCTGTCCTGTTCATTTAGAACATTCTACATTTTAACTTGGAATGATTAAAAATAAAAAAGCATTAAAGTAATCTCTCTTAGGTGTAATTTGCTTTCATAGTATTTTTACAGTTCAGTTTTAGCGATTTTCATGCTTACAATTGCGCTCCGTTCACAGTGCTCTTTGAAAACATTTATGTCATTTTGAACACAGCCTCATGACAAAAGCTGTAGGTGACCTATTATTTAAAAGCGGAATTTATGTTACATCTCCAAAGCTTGTGAAAACAAAAAAACATAGCGTACCTTAATGCTTTTTTTTAATTTATAGTGGGTTATTTATTAAGTATCTGTACTGTATTTGACATGGGCCTGCTGGTTAGAACATTTCTGCAGTGGTTTGCATGTGTCAAATTGTCAAAAGTAAAAAAAATAAACAATATCCTACTTTAATAATTATAATCATCATCATCATTGATATTATTAATAATATTATTAAAGTAGGATTCTTTCATTTCCTAACAAGTAATAAATATTAAATTTCATTTTATAATAGCCTCATTATTTATTTATATTTTGATTTACATAATATTAGAATACGTGTTAGCTTTTGTAAGTAATTTTATGTTTTAGAATAGAATATGTAATATTCTCAATAATATTTGTAAAGGAAACATTGGCCATATATGTGCCGTTTACATATATTTCAATTAATATAGAAAGCGAGTGCATGTTTTTACCAAAACTAATATTGGATTTTATTTTAAATGCTTGTTTGTGTAAAACAATATAATTTTTAAAAATAAATGATGGGGTTCTTCTCTAAAGAAGACTCCACCCCGTTTAGAGCACCATTATGGGTGTTTTACGGTATTACGTGGTTCAAACCATGGATCTGCGACAGAGAAACTAGGGGTTTTGGGAAACACTCGTCACTACATCGTTCTTTTTCCAAACAATGCATCGTACTATGATAGTTCAGCCGTGAGTTACGTCACATTTATTCACATAAGTCACATTTATGTTTAAGTGCTCGTCTTGCGATATCTGCAAGCAAGTCATATGAGTCATATATATTACCATTTGACAGTAATGAAGGAACGCCGCCGAATGTAGCAAAGTAAAAGTAAGGATTTTTCTCTAAAAATTGACTAAAAGTATGCATCATTAAATATTTGAAAAGGACAAGTTACCCAACAATTTTACTCAAGTAAAAGTTATTTATTACTACTGCTTCTGTTGAAACACAATTCGAAAGCGATACCTGATTTTCAATAGTTTATTTTCAGTCATTTTTGATTAATCGTAATGTTTTTTCGGTTTCAAGTTATTTCAGGGACCGCTGTAGTTTTTTGTTCTTTAATCTATAAACACTTTTTTTCCACATCTGTATACACCTACTGAAGTTTTATTATCCTCCAAAAACATTTCTTATTGCTATTCGCAACATGTTTCAATGTCAAAGTGAAAACGCAAACTCATTCTGACCAGATGAGCAGTTTCATACTAGCCGAACCTCATAATTATGGCAATTCAGCAGAGATTTACCAACTCCAATGTTATATTTAAGCACTAAAGAAATCTGTTAAGCAGCAGGAGCTGAATTAATTGGAGCATTTTGTGAAGACGAAGAAGCAAAAAAAAAAAAGATTTCAATAGAAAATAGAATTCATTACTACTGCTTCTGTTGAAGCACAATTTGAAAGTGATATCTGATTTTCAATAGTTTATTTTTAGTCATTTTTGATTGATCGTTATGTTTTTTTGGTTTCGTTATTTCAATGACCACTGTAATTCTTCTTTCGTCAAAGAGTACCAACACTTTACTCCATGTCTGTATACACCAACTGAAGTTTTATTATCGCCCAAAAACATATCAAATTGAAAACTCAAACTCTTTCTGACCACATGAGCAGTTTCATACTAGTTGAATCCGGTAATTATGACAATTCAGCAGGGATTTACCAACTCCAATGTTATATTAAAGTGCTAAAGAAATCTGTTAAGCAGCAGGAGCTGAATTAATTGGAGAATTTTGTGAAGACAAAGTAGGAAAAGTCTGAGGGATTTCAATAGAGTGGCACTTTTAAAGCGTTGTAATTAATTGATCTTACGTAACCCTTCAGACTCCACCGTACACTTTAAGCAGCGGATGATTCAGCCATGACAGAGAGCGATATCCCTCTTGTACTTTTCTGTTGATTAATGGCTGATCATCCACTGGGTGAACTGTATTTGAAGGACGCTGCTCTGCTCTCGAGATTCGCGATCCAAAACGAAACCCATTGAAAAGCGTCTTTTATGTCCGTCCTCCCCTGACTCCCACTAGTGTTTCTTTCAGCGTTGAGAGGTGCTCTTGAAGAAGACAAGACGGATGTTTCCTTTAGCCTAGTGGAATGAATCTCTGGAGCAGGTATACGGCTCTAGTGTCATTCTAGTGGCCTGAAAGCACTTTCGGATGGTTTTTGCTGAGCGATTGTCAGTAGAGAGAATGAGATGAGATGATCAACTCTTCCTGAGGTCATCTATCTGCTCATTCTGCATATTTATATAGATTTCCTAGGAAAATTGACGCTGTTACATGATGGCGGTCGACCTAAGTATAAGTCGGTTTAATAATTCATCTAAATTACCACATGGTTAAACATTTACAAGAGGACTGATAATAGATCGCTGACATTGGTGTTCTAGAATCTTGGGTTGCCTAAGATTAGGCATGTTGGGTAAGATATCTCACTGTAAAATCTAACAGTGGAAATTACTAAAAGAAATAAGTTAGTTTAACTTATAATTTAAAAAAAGTGACCGACTTAATGAAAAAGAGTTATGGTAACTCATAAACTAATTATATTAAGCGTAACTCAAACATAACGAGTTTAATTAATTAATTAATTAATATTTTTGTGCTAATTTTAATGCAATATCAAACAATTTAAGTGGCTACAGTCGTTTGGACTTAATTTGTTCTATTAATTGAACATACTGTTTGATTTCGGAACTTAAAATGTTTAAATTAATAATAGCGGGGGGGCGGGAGATCACTGATGAAAGTGAAGGGGGGGTCGCGAAGGAAAGTGAAGAGCGGGGGGAGGAATGGGTAATCTAGGATGAAAGTGAAGAGCAGGGGGGGTGATCGCGGATGGGGGGTGGGGCGTGGGGGGGGTTGTGGTGTTGGGGGTGGTGTCGCTGGCCCTTGATAATGTCTCTGGGGGCCCCCTGATTGTATGGGCCCTTACAGTCTTCCTAACTTTCCCCCTCTAGCGGCGCCCCTGTGTATATGACTCAAGCTTAATAAAAGCTTTCAAAACTTACATCGTTTGCTGCAGTCAGTTTCCTCAATCAGTTTGAGTTAACTTATCAAGTTTTACTTTGCTCAAAAAAGTTATTAATTGCTAATTATGTCACTAAAATAGTATTTAAATAACTCTTCTATTTAATTTGTCTGAAACTTAATTAAGGTCAACTTGATTAGTCAATCAGTAATCACAATTACTTAAAATCAATATAAATCTCAATGCTTAGAAGTTCATTCATTCATTCATTTTCTTTCGGCTTAGTCCCTTTATTCATGAGGGGTCGCCACAGCGGAATGAACCGCCAACTTATCCTAACTTCTTTCCTCCAAAGACATGCGCTATAGGTGAATTGAATAAGTAGCGTATGTGTGTGAATGAGAGAGTGTGAGGCTGTTTCCCAGTAATGGGTTGCGGCTGTAAGGGCATCCGCTGTGCCGACCCCTGATTAGTAAAGGGACTAAGCCTAAAAGAAAATGAATGAATGACTTATGCAGTCGATTAGTTATTAAGCACGTGTTATGCTTCTATAATTCGTTTAAAGTTTATATCCAGATTTAGGGAAACACTGATTTACTTTGGACTTCTGCACAGATTTGATTTAATTTAATTTAATTTAATTTAATTTAATTTAATTTAATTTAATTTAATTTAATTTAATTTAATTTAATTTAATTTAATTTAATTTAATTTAATTAAAAAAAATTATAATAAAACCAAAAAATAAAATAAAATAAAGTAAAGTAAAGTAAAGTAAAATAAAGTAAAATAAAATAAAGAGCCATTTTTGGTTTATTTAAATGTTCTTAATGCCAAATATAAACTCTTTACTGAACTTTTTGTCGTACTGTAAACTTGTTTGTTTGGGGAAGACTGTCTCAGTCATATTTTTCTGTCTTTAGATCTGATGCCAGGTTTTTTGTGAACTCCAGGAATCAGTTTGTACTCATGACTCTGCTGAGTCGCTCAGTTTTCTGTCTTTCTGCCGTCCTGCACTTTTTACCGCTGCCACTCAGTGCCATAGCCAGACCTGGTTGCCATGGTAACCGGTTCCTTTTTTTGTGTGTGTGTGCTGTGACATCGTGGTCACCCAGACAACCGCTCTGAAGCAACAGTCACCACAACAGTGCTTACCCGGTAAACCTGAGAGAGAGAAAGAGAGAGAGAGAGTGAATCTGCAAACGATGAAATGAGCTGCTGTATTTGACGTCAGGAGCCGCAGAGAGGTTAATCATTTTAAGCACGTAACCACCTAGCAACCACTCAGAACACCCTAGCAACCACAGCAACAGAGTTTTTCCTGCAGTTTGACAGATTTTATGACATCAAGACCTAAAACTGCCTATTTTTTATATTTATATTTAAAAAATATGCATTATGTTTTATTTTTTAGATTTAAAATGATATATAATTTGAGGTGACACGGTGGCTCAGTGGTTAGCACTGTCACCTTACAGCAAGAAGGTTGCTGGAAAAAAAAAAAACATTTGGAGACATGTCCTATGGTCTGATGGTACTAAGATTGAACTGTTTGGCCAAAATGACCAGTGCTACATCTGGAGGACAAAGGGGAAAGCTTACAAGCCTAGGAACACCATCCCAACTATGAAGTATGGGGGCGGCAGCATCATGTTGTGGGGCTGTTTTGCTGCAGGAGGGACTGGTCCACTTCACAGCATAGATGGCATCATGAAGAAAGAACATTATGTAGAAAAACTGAAGCAACATCTTAAGACATCAGCCAGGAAATTAAAACTTGGCTACAAATTGGTCTTCCAAACGGACCATGACCCCAAGCATACTGCCAAATTAGTTAAAATGTGCTTTAAGGACAACAGAGTGAATATTTTGGAGTGGCCATCACAAAGCCCTGAGCTCAATCCTATAGAAAATTTGTGGGCAGAGTTGAAAAAGCTTGTGCGAGCAAGACAGCCAACAAATCTGACTCAATTACACCAATTCTGTCAGGAGGAATGGGCCAAAATTCCTCCTAATGTTATTCATTGAATTTACTAAATTTTTTTTGAGGTAAGTGGTTGCAAACAATTTCTTTAGGCTGAATTTAAACGAACAAATGAAATTTGGTAATGTTCAACTTTAGTTGTTTGTCATGCATTCACCGAAATGAAAGTAATATTGCAGCTCATGAAAAGACCGTTATCGCTATTAAGATGAGGTATGCAAATAATAATTTATATGTCAATATCATCTGTGCAATATCAGACACCACCCGTGAGAACAGCACAGTTATTATTATTAATTCAGTTCATCTCATTCACGCAGTGTGTGCAGGGCCGGTGAACGCATGCAGATTTTTGTTTGTTTGTTAGTTGTGATTAGAGTGTTAATATATAATAGAATAATAGAATCTGTTAATATAAAAGGTGTAGTAACGGTGCTCATCATTTTTGGTGGGTGCAACTAAATTTTGTTAGGAGTTAGGAGCACTGGTGCTACCAAGAAAAAAGCTTAATTTCGAGCCCTGAATAATTTTTTCAGTGTATTTATTTACTGCTTAAAACCATTAAAGTAGTCAATGTTTCTTACAGGGGGGTAAATTTAGCGTGGACGGAGGGGACGCGTCCCCACCAATAATTTAATTTACTTTAAAAAAATTGCACTGTCAATATTAACCTAGACATGCAGTGTTGGGGGTGTTGGGTTCACCTGCCAGTGCCATCCCCACCAATGTCAAGAACAAATCTACACCCTTGGTTTTGTACACTATTATTGTGGAGGTGAATTTAACTGGACAATTAAAATAATGTAGTTTTTGCATAGTCTTCATATGTCTAATCTCTCTCTCTCTCTCTCTCTCTCTCTCTCTCTCTCTCTCTGTTCATTATTGTGGAGGAATTTCTCCACCCATCCACTGCTGATCTACCTATCATTTTCACATCTCCTAGCAACAGCTTTTTAAAAAAAACTAAATATAACCCCTGGTTCGATGTCACACCACAGCCATGACTCTCTGTGTGTGCGCACGTATGTGTGTGTACATGCATATGATGTGCAATGTATACAGTATGTGTGTGTGTGTACATGCATGTGGTGTGTGATGTATACAGTTGAAGTCAGAATTATTAACACCTCTTTGAATTGTTTTTTTTTTTTTTTTATATATATATATATATATATTTCCCAAATTATGTTTAACAGAGCAAGGACATTTTCACAGTATGTCTGATAATATTTTTTCTTCTAGAGAAAGTCTTATTTGTTTTATTTCAGCAAGAATAAAAGCAGTTTTTAGTTTTTTAAAAAACATTTTAAGGTCAATATTATTAGCCCCTTTAAGCTATATTTTCTTGATAGTCTACAGAATAAACCATCATTATACAATGACTTGCCTAATTACCCTAACCTGCCTAGTCAACCTAATTAACCTAGTTAAGCCTTTAAATGTCACGTTAAGCTGTATAGAAGTGTCTTAAAAATATCTAGTCAAATATTATTTACTGTCATCATGGCAAAGATAAAATAAATCAGTTATTAGAAATGAGTTATTAAAACTATTATGTTTATAAATGTGTTGAAAAAATCTGCTCTCCATTAAACAGAAATTGAGGGGGAAAAATAAACAGGGGGGCTAATAATTCAGGGGGGCTAATAATTCTGACTTCAACTGTAAATATATACTATATGTATATTATAATTAACTTTACTGTATAGCCTCCATATATTTTCTTTTTTGTATTTATTTATTTGTTTGTTTGTACTTGTTGGTAATTAAATATAGGTTATGGACTAGCATATAATATAGATTCATATAGAGTAGCATAACTGTAGTTGTTTTTAACTACTATGTGTTTTTGTACAGTTACAATTGTATTGAAAAACACCTTTCAATACGTACAATTCAATGCTGTTTTTGGTTGGTTTTGAGTTTGGGTTTAATCGTATGTTAATGGGTTGCTTAAGCAGGATGTCTCCTGGGTCTTAAAACATCTTAAACATATATACTGAAAAATATAGACTGAAATATTGTGTTATATTTCATTTTAAACAGATCTTAAGTTCGCTTTGTCCTAGTAAAGCTACTCAATCAGGCCAACACTCATCCAATCACCAACAATACATCTCAATAAAGCTTTATTCTTTATATTTAGGTTTTTTTTTTATTGCAGGGATATACAGTTCCCAACATCTCTTAAACATTACAGCAAATTCCACATTAAATTCCCTAAACAGGGAAAGAAAACTAAAAACAATTATATGATTTCTCATGATAATACCGGGTAATAAGAAAAATAGTTGATTGTTAATCCTGTATTCGTCAACAATTTCATTATTAATGGTCTTTAAAGGGTCTTTAAGGCCGTACTCACACTATGTACAGTTGCCTTGAATCGGGGCAAAGCACGCTTGTCCCCCCTTCCCGTCTCCCCCGACGGCCCGCACTCACATTACATTCAGGCCTGGGCGCGCTTACGTCATGGATGACGCGCTGCTCAGTAATCGCTCTCGCTCAGCACAGTAGAGATTTCTTTAGTTATATCGTTTAAGTCGTTTGATATGCGGTGACACGCAGTCAAATATTTCGCTGAACAGATCAGCCACTTTTGACGCTCATAAACAATCATAAAGTCCTCGTGCTGCAGGAATTAGGAGGTTTGCTGAAGGTGCAGCTGTGGTGCAGTGAGGGGTTTGCGTCTTTAATAATCTACGACAGTTTGCGTTCATTGAACAGTAAGAATGATTAATTAATCCATATCAAACAGTCCCTTAAAAGTCACGTCTCGCTTTCAGTTTCGGGCTTAAGCACGCTTGCACTCACACTGTAAGCGTACCGCGCCTGAGCCCAAGTGAACCGCGCTCTGGCCCACCTCTTCCAACCGGGCCAGGGCCACCCAAGTGTACCGTGCCTGAGCCCGATTCAGAGCACTCACACTTCTCAAACAATCTGGGAAACGGGCACGGTTCGGATAGCATAGTGTGAGTAAGCCCTAAAAGTCTTAAATGTGACTAGATTAAAGTTGCAGAAACCCTGTTAAGGCAAGTATTTCAAAGAATTTCAAAACTAATCAAAATACAGATGCAAATAAAGGTGAAAATACAGAAATGAATTGCATTTGTAATTGCATGCATACATTTTAAAATCAAAGTACAGTGTGAAAATATATATGCTTGTACACAATAACTACATTTTAGTTCAAATTAAGTTCAATTTTGCTACAGTCCCAAATTATTAATTTAATTTAATTTAATACAATATACACTCTCAGAAATAAAGGTACACGAGCTGTCACTGGGGTGGTACCTTTTCAAAAGGTACAAATTTATACCTATAAGGTCCATATTAATACCTCAAGGGTACATATTGGTACCTAAAAAGAACAAAAGTGTTCCTCTTAAAATTTTCAGGTACTAATATATACTTGAGGTACCAATATGGACCCTTCAAGTACAAATGTGTACCTTTTAAAAAAGGTACCACCCCAGTGACAGCTTGTGTACCTTTATTTCTGAGAGTGTATTATAATAATAATTATATATTTTTGGAATTGTTGGATGGAATTAGCCAATTCCATGCATGTTCAATGAGAGTCAGGAGAGTTTTCTTCAGTGCAAAAGTATTGAACATGCATGGAATTGCCTAATTCCATCCTACAATTCCAACAATTATTAGTACTGAAGTAGTCCTTTATTATTATTATTATTATCATTATTATTATTATTATTATTATTATTATTATTATTATTATTATTATTATTATTATTATTATTATTATTATGGCAACGCAGTGGCGCAGTAGGTAGTGCTGTTGCCTCACAGCAAGAACGTCGCTGGGTCGCAGGTTCGAACCTCGGCTGGGCTGGGTCAGTTGGCGTTTCTGTGTGGAGTTTGCATGTTCTCCCTGCGTTCGCGTGGGTTTCCTCCGGGTGCTCCGGTTTCCCCCACAGTCCAAAGACATGCAGTACAGGTGAATTGGGTAAGCTAAATTGTCCATAGTGTATGAGTGTGAATGTGTGTGTGGAAGTTCCCAGAGATGGGTTGCGGCTGGAAGGGCATCCGCTGCGTAAAATCGTGCTGGATAAGTTGGCGGTTCATTCCGCTGTGGCGACCCCGCAAGGGACAAAGCCGACAAGAAAATGAATGAATGAATGAATGTATTATTATTATTATTATTATTATTATTATTATTATTATTAAATACAGTAATGTAACAATAATTGTATTTAATAAAAAATTATTTACTTTGTTTTTATGTATTTATCTTAAATGTTCAAAGTGATGGTGAATGACTCACAAAATGTGTGCCTGTATGTGTGTGTCTGTGTCTGTGTGTGAAAGAAAAAGCCAGATGAAATAGAGGCCTATTATTTGTAAAGTGGACCAAGTGAAAATAAGATCAAATTTCAGAAAAGTGGAGACTGTGATCTTGTATTGTCCACAAACATGAACACACACACACACGTACAGAGTGAGAGTCTCTGGATACTCCATAAATAGCACAGCTGAATCCACCACTGCTGAGTGGTTAAAGGAATGTACAACGATGTGGTTCATATTTTGGCCAATTTGTTGTACGTTTCTGAATCAATTCTTGAATCATATTAAAGCTGCAGTGGACTGAATTGGATCATTGATCAATGGATGCTGATCATAAAAATCATAAAAAGAGTTGTGATCATATCTATCTGATCATAGAAAGAGTTTTCAGGAGTTACAACTGGCAAGCTTTTAAAATGCATTCGGATGTTTTGTTTGTTGTTGCTAGAGTAATCAAGGCACAAGCTTTATAGACTCCACCCATTTCTGGAAAAGAGGAGAAGAACAATAGGGGTCTCATTTATAAAGTTTCCAACAATCTCACGGCAATTCGTAACTTTTAGGTTTAGTGGCTAATTTGGATGAATTCGTACGATCTCAATCATACAATTTAGTAGGATTTGCTCATCCCCCAATGACGGTTGGGTTTAGGGGTGGGGTTTAGTGCCAAGCCTCTTTTTTAAAATCGTACATTTTCGAACAACTGAAGCTGTGTCTCATTTCAGAGGCTGCATTCTCCGCAGGATGCAGACTTCAAAGATGAGTCCTTCGAAGTCCACACAGGCCGAACCGAGCATTTTGAAATGAGATGATATAGCCTACAGAGGACAGATCTCGTCACCTAGCAACCATAACAGCTGCCGTAATAAGCAGTAATAAAATTTGTAGTCACTTTTTTTTCTAAGTGATTTTAAAACTTATTATAAGCGATCTAAAGGCAAAGCGAGGTTTACAGAAGCTGGAAATATATTTCTTTTGATCCATACATGTACACATAAACATGGAAACTGTCTATAAAATCATTCTTTTGTAAGACACGTCATACTCTTTAGATATCCAAGTAAAATAAACTTAATTTATACATTTAATCCAGAGTTTTCTTATAAAAACGTCCTGTCGTCAATGAATGTTGGGATGTCCGAGGCCACGAAGGATCCACCGGTTGTGTCCTTCATTACCTGGAAACGAAGAATGCATTTGGAGGCTGCGTTTGAAGGAGCCTTCGAATTTTGTTTACCAAATAAGTGGATCTAATTGATTTGCATTGTAAAATTGTAAAAGTTAAAAACGTATTATATTTTATTTCAGATATTACGTTGTTTGTAACGATACTCCCAAAATCATTCCACATAAATCTGTCAATTGTTTACACAATTCTGCGCAGAAATATAAAAATAAATGCTTGCAGATTCTGTCTGGCCCTACCCATGAGTTAAACCTTACCTGGGACTTACAGTCAGAATTAATAGCCCCCCTATATATATGTTTTCCCCAATTTCTGTTTAACGGAGAGATGATTTTTTTCAACACATTTCTAATCATAATAGTTTTAATAACTCCTTTCTAATAACTGATTTATTTGATCTTTGCCATGATGACAATATTTGACTAGATATTTTTCAAGATACTAGTATTCAGCTTAAAGTGACATTTAAAGGCTTAATTAGGCAAGTCCTTGTATAACGATGGTTTGTTCTGTAAACAATTTTTTAAAAAAATACTGTTTAAGGGGGCTAATAATATCGTGTCAAAAACTGCTTTTATTCTAGCCGAAATAAAACAAATAAGACTTTCTCCTAAAGAAAAAATATTATAGGAATTACTGTAAAAATTACTTGCTCTGTTAAACATCCTTTGGCAAATATTTAAAATAGAAATAATAAATAATTCTGACTTCAACTGTACAGTTTGAAATTAGAAATTTTCACAGTATGTCTGATAATATTTTTTCTTCTGGAGAAAGTCTTATTTGTTTTATTTCGGCTAGAATAAAAGCAGTTTTTAATTTTTTAAAACCCATTTTAATGTCAAAATTATTAGCCCCTTTAAGCTATAGATTTTTTTGATAGTCTACAGAACAAACCATCATTATAGAAAAACTTGCCTAATTACCCTAACCTGCCTAGTTAACCTAGTTAAGCCTTTAAATGTCACGTTAAGCTGGATAGAAGTGTCTTGTAAAATATCTCGTCAAATATTATTTACTGTCATCATGGCAAAGATAAAATAAATCAGTTATTAGAGATGAGTTATTAAAACTATTATGTTTAGAAATGTGTTGAAAAAATCCTTTCTCTTAGTTAAACAGAATTTTGGGGGGGGGGGGAAACAGGGGGGCTAATAATTCTGACTTCAACTGTATGTTGAGTTATGCCAAAAACAAAAACATCATGGGATTTCTGTAAATTAAACCAAATCCCAATCTTGATTTAGACAGCTTGTGTTTAGATTTTGCCAGTGGCATCGTTCTCGTCTCAAAAACCAAAAACACTTTCCTTTTCTCTGGTCAAAAGCTCTTTTGGGACTTAAAATAACACAAGGGCGAAGCAGAGTTTGCATGTGAAAAAGTTTATTTCAGCAAGTCTTACGTCAGTCAGGAGGGACCATGAATATTTAATGATGCAAAGCAAAACATTTGGGCTCGGCTTATAAAAAAAAGCTTGACATTTGGCTTCCCGCATTCACGATAGATAGCAACTCTTAAATCATCATCACCCAAACAGACGTCCCTGTACCTGCCGCGTTTAAAAGCAAGTCCTCGGAGAGCGAGAGCCGGCGTTTTTTTTTTTTTTTTTTTTTTTGACATCTACAGCTGTCCTGTCAGGGAGAGATTATTTGGGGTCCCCGTCCTGCAGTGAGTCCTGCGGGGCCGGCTGTCTGTCTACATGTCAGTGACAGGGGCCCATGGGGACCGCATCTCCCAGCATGCCGCTCTCCGGGGATGGAGCCCGCGTGACAGCTCTGCCTGCGGCGCTCAGAAAGACACATAGAAGCTCTTCGTGGTGATACATACAGACAGCTGAGAGACGCTATAGCAACTCTCCTCACAGTCACTTACACTAAAACCTGGATTATTTACTCTTACCTCTTCATTTCACTCGTGCTGGTTGGGGATCAGCGCTGGCTGGTGTATTATGGGTTGCTGTTGCGCTATGAGAGAAACCGAGTTGATTGCTAGCTGGAATAGTCTAGTAAATAGTTTGTATTTAAATTGCGATGGTTTGTGCGAATGATAAAAAGGGACAAGATTGCAGTGACAAGCAATTTGGCTGTCCGCACC
>LR812537.1:6890643-6924660 GCA_903798195.1 Danio kyathit
TGCCGAAACGCCTAGGTTCTTAAAGATTAGCCATGTGAATAAAGGCTTTTAAATATTTTTTCCACATCTTTCGAGTGTCTTGGACTGATTTTTGCTGTTTGTTCTGATGAATCCCCTGCCCAAAGAGCACAAACATGTTATTTGAGCTACTCCACAGCACTTTTTGTTTGATTTTGGTTATTTGTTTATTTATTTGTCTTTATTAAGAACCAACAAGCTTTACTCCACACAAAAAAACTAACACAAACAAAAAAAAAACATAAATTTATGGTTATTTTTTGAAGTAAAGCATGTTGGTTCTTAATAAAGCTAGTTCATTCATATGTTTTTTCTATTTTCGAGAAATATTATATTTGTCTATATTCATTTTTGACACAATACAACTTTTTTTCTAAATAGAAGAGGTAAGAAATGATTATTTTGGTGGAAAAACCCTGATTAAATCACAAAAATATTTAAATGACGTTATTTTTTCTTGGAAATTGTAATAAATGTTATCAGACCTTTATATAAACAGATATAAAACAAATATTACGATTTTACTTGAAAAAAAAAAAAACCCATACATAAATAATCATGCAGGGAAAACAGAATTATCAAGTAGTCTCTTTATTGTTTTCCATAACAGTATACAATTATGATCTCAAATGAGTTCAAATGTGTTTATTTTTTGTACTATGGTAATGAGAGCTGGATGTAAAATGTGCTTAATTGTGATAAATAAATAATAAAATAAATAAATAATGTCATAAATTCATCTGAAATATGACCTGGACAAGATCTCAGCAGGTTTCATGTAAATATTAGACCTGTCACAGTATTTTCATGTATGAATGTATGCTGCTTATAGCACATTCGGGGGTTCATAAATCAGATTATGGGCTTCATAGCTGTTTTTTGTCGGTGTGATTTGGACTTTTATGTAACTACAGAACAACTTTTGTATCTTTGATGTGTTTGCTTATGAATCTGATGATGATTTTGATCAATCGCTTCAAATTCTAAGCTGAAAATTTCACATGTTGTCTTCTGTCATTGGGATTAAACTCATTAGATAAAACATTGATTAAAATGAACACACATAATCAACTTCTAGTCGTTTTTAAAGACTTGTTTATGTCTTAAACTACAGTAGAATATGTTTCAAACTTACTCTAAAATGGGAAAAAATTAAGATGAAATGTTAATATTCTCCTGCTGATTTCATAGCCGAAGCTCATCTCGGCTCACATTGTTGCAGGAACGGAGCTCATTTTTCTCTGAAGTGAGCTTTCTACAGTAGCAGCCGATGATTGCTGGAAATGTGATATTAATGCTTTTATTGTGGTGTGGTCCGGCGATGATAATGCAAGAGGCGGCTGAGATGGTCTACATTATGTGCTATAATCATAAGTGATTGCGTTTTGCGGTAATTCAATTAGCATAAAACGTCCACTCAGAGATTCAAGCCTCAAAGTCCATCTGAACAAATTGTGTCTCTAAATCACACAGTCTTTAACCGAGCAGCTCATTTGTATTTTAAACTTGATTCATCTAAAGGTTATGATTTATGAAAGGTTATAGAAGATAAGGCAATCTATTGAAGAAATTGTGTGTGTGTGTGTGTGTGTGTGTGTGTGTGTGTGTGTGTGTGTGTGTGTGTGTGTGTGTGTGTGTGCGTGTGCGTGTGCGTGTGCGTCTGTATACAGTATATATAGTTGAAGTCAGAATTATTAGGCCCCCTGAATTATTAGCTCCCCTGTTTAACGGAGAGAAGATTTTGTCAACACATTTCTAATCATAATAGTTTTAATAACTCATTTCTAATACCTGATTTATTATATCTTTGCCATGATGACAGTAAATAATATTTTATTGTATAACAATGGTTTGTTCTGTAGACTATCGAAAAAATATATAGCTTAAAGGGGCTAATACAGTTATATATATATATACAGTTGAAGTCAGAATTATTAGCCCCCCTGAATTATTAGCCCCCCTCTTTATTTTTTCCCCAATTTCTGTTTAATGGAGAGCAGGTTTTTTCAACACATTTCTAAACATAATAGTTTTAATAACTAATTTCTAATAACTGATTTATTTTATTTTTGCCATGATGACAGTAACTAATATTTGACTAGATATTTTTCAAGACACTTCTATACAGCTTAAAGTGACATTTAAAGGCTTAACTAGATTAATTAGGTTAACTACGCAGGTTAGGGTAATTAGGCAAGTTATTGTATAACGATGGTTTGTTCTGTAGACTATCAAGAAAATATATAGCTTAAAGGGGCTAATAATTTTGACCTTAAAATGTTTTTTAAAAAAAATAAAAACTGCTTTTATTCTTGCTGAAATAAAACAAATAAGACTTTCTCCAGAAGAAAAAATATTATCAGACATACTGTGAAAATTTCCTTGCTCTGTTAAACATCATTTAGGAAATATTTAAAAAAGAAAAAACAATTCAAAGAGGGGTTAATAATTCTGACTTCAACTGTATATTAGTGCTGTCAATAGATCAATTGCGATTAATCGTATTCAGAATAAAAGCAAACATACAAGTATATATTTGAGAAAATGCTTATTTATATTTTTGAATTAAATATGTATAACTACCACAAAAAAAGTATATATAAATATAAACAAATATTTTGGTTTTGTATTTTATTTCTTTTTTTGTGTTATTTATTATTTCTTAATATATACACAATATATACACACACACACACACACACACACACACACACACACACACACACACACACACACACACACACACACACACACACACACACACACAGTGAGTATGTGTACACACCTAATACAAACATTTATTTTGGTTGCAATTTATCCCAATTAATCGGTTGATAGCTCTTGTTTATATACAGTTGAAGTCAGAATTATTAGCCCCCCTTTGAATTATTTTTTTCTTTTTTAAATATTTCCCAAATGAGGTTTAACAGAGCAAGGAAGTTTTCACAGTATGTCTGATAATATTTTTTCTTCTGGAGAAAGTCTTATTTGTTTTATTTCGGCTAGAATAAAAGCAGTTTTTCATTTTTTAAACACTATTTTAAGGACAAAATTATTAGCCCCTTTAAGCTATATATTTTCTTGATAGTCTACAGAACAAACCATCATTATACAATAGCTTGCCTAATTACCCTAACCTGCCTAGTTAACCTAATTAACCTAGTTAAGCCTTTAAATGTCACTTTAAGCTGTATAAAAGTGTCTTGAAAAATATCTAGTCAAATATTGATATATTTAGAAATGTGATGTGATTTAAAAATCTGCTCCCCATTAAACAGAAATTGGGGGGAAAAATAAACAGGGGGGCTAATAATTCTGACTTCAACTGTATATATATATATATATATATATATATATATATATATATATATATATATATATATATATATATATATATATATATATATATATATATATATATATATATATATATTATATATATGTATATATATATATATATATATATATATATATATATATATATATATATATATATATATATATATATATATATATATATATTACCTGTCAAAAGTCTTGTCGTCAATCCCAGTTGTAAGAGCAACAAATAATATCTTGACTTCTAGTTGATCATTTGGAAAAGTGTCAGACAGTAGATTTTTCTGATGAATCATCTGTTGAACTGCATCCCAATCATCACTAATACTGCAGAAGACCTACTGCCTAACCTGCATGGACCCAAGATTCTCACAGAAATCAGTCAAGTTTGGTGAAGGAAAAATCATGGTTTGGGGTTACATTCAGTATGGGGGCGTGTGAGAGATCTGCATAGAGGATGGCAACATCAACAGCCTGAGGTATCAAGACATTTGTGTTGCCCATTACATTACAAACCACAGGAGAGGGCAAATTCTTCAGCAGGATAGCGCTCCTTCTCATACTTCAGCCTCCACATCAAAGTTCCTGAAAGCAGAGATGGTTAAGGTGCTCCAGGATTGGCCAGCCCAGTCACCAGACATGAACATTATTGAGCATGTCTGGGGTAAGATGAAGGAGGAGGCACTGAAGATGAATCCAAAGAATCTTGATGAACTCGGGGAGTCCTGCTAGAATGCTTTCTTTGCCATTCAAGATGACTTTATTAATAAGTGATTTGAGTCATTGCAGAGATGTATGGATGCAGTCCTCCAAGCTCATGATGGAGTCAGACACAATATTCATTCTTTATCCACTGCACCATGACTTTATATTCTACACTGGACATTATTTATGTTAAGTGACAAAACTTTTGTCTAAGCAAAGTCAGACCTTACTGTGCTAAAACTTGGATAGGCGACAAGACTTTTGTCAGGTAGTGTACATATAAACAAAAGAGACCACATGAAAATATTGGTATGGGTTTGAGTAAAAATAAATAATTTCTTGCTTAATTTTGAGTATTAATATTTTCATTAAGAGCATTAGATTTTCTTCTGAAAACAACAGTTTATCAGAAAAAGACACATTAAAATTGTACGTGTGCATATGTGTGTGTTGCTGATTGAACAGTGTGTTCTTAATGTCCGTGTGTCCTTGTGTGTATGTGCGTGTGTGTATTGCTGATTGAACAGTATGTTGTGTGTGTGTGTGTGTGTGTGTGTGTGTGTGTGTGTGTGTGTGTGTGTGTGTGTGTGTGTGTGTGTGTGTGTGTGTGTGTGTGTGTGTGTGTGTGTGTGTGTGTGTGTGTTCTTCATGTTCCTTCATTAATGAGATTATCTCAGCACAGGTTTCCTGACGTTTACTTTGATCTGCTCTGTCACCACAGGATGGAAAATTCGCTGGCTTCATCAAACACACACGCATACACACACCAAACATAGTTAAAATGCAGAAGAGTGCTTGTTAATCTTCTCAGCTCGTACTAATGCTGTTTTACTGTTCCTGTCAGACTGACGGCTGAACCTGCGGCACGTCTGACCTCTGACATCATCACTTTGACCTTGAAGCAAAGTTATTACAACTGAACAGTGTACAACAGTAATGCTCTCTCGATATCTTCAGTGTAAAGAGAGACTAATGCTGCATAATAGATCATTCCAGCATCCACATGACACTGTGCACTTCTGCAATAATCATACACTACCTGACCAAAGTCATTTACTTATCCAAGTTTTAGGAACAACAATAATAACTTGACTTCTAGTTGATCATTTGGTATCAGAAGTGGCTTATATGAAAGGCAAAGGCCTCTAGATTACGCTTGTTTACCAAAATAAAATATGATCATGCCTTGATTTTGAATTATTTAATTAGGACAGTAAGGTCTGACTTTGCTTATACAAAAGTCTTGTCACTTAACAGAAATAATGTCCAGTGTAGAATATAAAGTCATGCTGCAGTGGATAAAGAAAGAATATTGTGTATCACTCCCATGAGCTTGGAGGACTGCTTCCATACATCTCTGCAATTACTCAAATCACTTATTAATAAAGTCATCTGGAATGGCAAAGAAAGCGTTCTTGCAGGACTCCCAGAGTTCATCAAGATTCTTTGGATTCATCTTCAATGCCTCCTCCTTCATTTTACCCCAGATATGCTCAACAATGTTCATGTCTGGTGACTGGGCTGGCCAATCCTGGAAGACCTTGAACTTCTCTGCTTTCAGGAACTTTGATGTGGAGGCTGAAGTATGAGAAGGAGCTCTATCCTGCTAAGGATTTTGCCCTCTCCTGTGGTTTGTAATGTAATGGGCAGCCCAAACGTCTAGATACCTCATGCTGTGTTCACACCAGACGCGGAAAGCGCGGATAAATCGCGTTATTTGTGCGTAAATAGACGCGTGAACATTTGAGTTTACTCGCTTCATTTGCGCGTCAAGATGCGGATTCGCGTCATGGGCAGGGCTTCTGTCTGCCCGGTGACTGTAGCTTCGTTGCTAAATGGCTAACATGGATTTTATTGAGAAAATAACTGTGTTTATGTGCTTTATGAAGGCTGAAAAACAGCGTTGATACGTTTGGAGCAGTGTCTGAGTCCACTAGATCCTTTCAGAGGTGCACCCAGCTCTATGACCTCATAATCTCCCCCAGAAACTTAACCTGGATGACGGAGTCTTTCAGCGGTGCTTCTGACTGAGCCGAGCCCAGTTTGATGAACTGTTGTCGGTGTCGGCTGGAGGATATTCCCCAGACACCAACAACAGGTGCTACATCACAATCACGCCCCCACAAGAGCAAGCTCCTGATTGGTTAACGCGGTGCAAATGTCCACAGAAGTTCAGCTTTTTGAACTCGAGTGATTCGCATGGTCAAACGCGCAAAACGCTTAATTCGCGCCACGCCATCCGCACAATTCGTGTCATTCACGCCACGCCATTCGCGCGTAATGCGCCGCAGGATGTCTATTCACGCCTTTGCATTGACTTAACATGTAAATCACTCGCGCTGAATGCTTCTTCCGCGTCTGGTGTGAACACAGCATCATGCTGTTGATGTTGCCATCTACTCTGCAGATCTCTCGCACGCCCCCATAATGAATGTAACCCCAAACCATGATTTTTCCTTCACCAAACTTGACTGATTTCTGTGAGAATCTTGGGTCCACGAGGGTTCCAGTATAGGTCTTCTGCAGTATTTGTGATGATCGTAATGCAGTTCAACAAATGATTCATCAGAAAAATGTCCCACTTTTCCAAATGATCGACTAGAAGTCAAGTTATTATTTGTTGACTTTACAACTGGGATCAGCGACAAGACTTTTGTCAGGTAGTGTACTGTATTTGTACTAGCATTACAGTATTACTGATACCGTATTAGTGATCTTACCTATGGATCTTAGTTAAACAGGCATCAATGTTCAGAGTGTGATTTGTGGATAATTTGCAAAGTTTAGCCATAATTGAGTGTTAAAATTGTGCGTTTTTTAACTCTCCTAATGAATTTAACAGGAAGTTTATCTATAATATTGTCTGCAACAAACACAATGTTCGCTTTTAGAATATTAGCACATTCAAATTGTGCAGTTTCTCACTTTCCACTAATGATTTGTATTCATAGGTTCAAACCTTTAGTCACTCATTCCAATGCCAAACATCAGTTTCAATGGTGCCAGCAGTGAAAATCAAAGTGTGAGTAAAAAGTAGACCTTTTCAAAAGTACTCAGGAGTAGTGAGTATTGCACAGTTAAAAAAGTGAATGCGTTTACATGCAGTTTGTACAGAGATGTGTAAACGTAACATTCTTTAATGCATTCAGTTATCTTCCTTTATTCCTTTCTTCATTTGTTCGTTGTCCTTCCTTCATTATGTATTTGTTTGTTCGTTGTTTTCTTCATTCATTTGTTCCTTCATTCCTCCCTTCATTCGTTCACTCATTCATTCTTCTGTTCCTTCCTTCTTTAGGTTCGTTACTTTGTTCGTTTGTTCATTACTTTGTTTGTTCGTTTATTTGTTACTTTGTTGGTTTCTTCGTTACTTCGTTCGTTACTTCGTTCATTCGTTACTTCGTTCGTTTGTTCATTACTTTGTTTGTTCGTTTATTTGTTACTTTGTTGGTTTGTTCGTTACTTCGTTCGTTACTTCGTTCATTCGTTACTTCGTTCGTTTGTTCATTACTTTGTTTGTTCGTTTATTTGTTACTTTGTTGGTTTGTTCGTTACTTTATTCGTTACTTCGTTCATTCGTTACTTTGTTCATTCGTTACTTAGTTTGTTCATTAATTAATTCATTACTTCATTCATTCGTTACTTTGTTCGTTCGTTACTTCGTTCGTTCGTTACTTCGTTTGTTCATTAATTCATTCGTTACTTTATTTGATCGTTTGTTACTTCGTTCGTTTGTTTGTTCATTCGTTCATTACTTCAATTGTTTGTTACTTTATTTGATTGTTTGTTACTTCGTTCGTTTGTTTGTTCGTTCGTTCATTACTTCAATTGTTCGTTACTTTATTTGATTGTTCGTTACTTCCTTCATTCGTTACTTCGATTGTTTGTTACTTTGTTTGTTACTTTGTTACTTCATTCGTTACTTCGTTCGTTCTTTCATTCGTTACTTCTTTCGTTCGTTCATTCATTACTTTGTTCATTCATTACTTTGTTCGTTTGTTAATTTGTTCGTTTGTTACTTCATTCATTCAATACTTTGTTTGTTTGTTGCTTCGTTCTTTACTTCGTTCGTTCGTTTGTTCCTTCCTTTGTTGCTTCCTTCTTTTGTTACTTCCTTCCCTCGTTCCTTTTTTCTTTCCTCCGTTACTTTTTTTCTTCCTTCATTACTTTTTTCTTTCTTTCGTTTGTTCAGTCCTTCCTTGAATCCTTCCTTCATTCAGTTGGTCCTTCCTTCCTTCCTTCGTTCGTTCGGTCCTTCCTTCCATTTTCGATTTAACAATCGTTACTTCGATTGTTCGTTACTTTGTTTGTTCATTGATTACTTCGTTTGTTCGTTACTTTGTTCGTTACTTCGTTCTTTACTTTATTATTTCATTGTTCCTTTGTTTGTTCGTTCATTCATTACTTAGTTCGTTCATTCGTTTGTCCGTTCGTTCGTTCATTCATTCATCACTTCGTTCGTTTGTTCATTTGTTCGTGTGTTACTTCATTCATTCGTTACTTTTTTCGTTCGTTGCTTCGTTCTTTACTTTGTTCGTTCCTTCCTATCTTTCTTCCTTCCTTCTTTCCTTCGTTGCTTCCTTTTTTGTTACTTCCTTCCTCCGTTACATTTCTCCTTCCTTTGTTACTTTTTTCCTTCCTCCGTTACTTTTTTCCTTCCTTCGTTACTTTTTCCTTCCTTCGTTTGTTCAGTCCTTCTTTGAATCCCTCGTTCTTTCATTTGGTCCTTCCTTCCTTCGTTCGGTCCTTCCATCCATTCCTTGTTCGGTCCTTCCTTCATTTGCCCCTTGGTTCCATTCTCCTTTTGTTCAATTTAGTGATTTAAAGCTGTTTGGTGATTTCATTCATCATACAGTGGACATCCTTCATTTTCTCATCAGTGACATGCAGTCTATAAACTGTCTGTGGGTCATTGCGTGTAAAGATTTTGGACATCTTCTTGGACATTTTGCAGTTTGCTGCATTTATAAAGCGCCCATGTCTTGAGGTTGTTCAGTATGATGCGATTTACTTTCTGTGTGTGATTTGATTGGACAGGAAACACAGGACTGATTTTTCTAATCACCATAGACAAGAAAGAAATAAAGTAGTGACTGCAGGTAGAAGGAAAATAGTGGAGTAAAAGTACCGATACTGCACTAAAAATATACTCAAGTGAACGTAAAAGTACATGTTTTTAAAAACTACTTAGTAAACTACAATTCCTGAGAAAAACTACTCAATTACAGAAATTTGAGTATTTATAATTTGTTACTTTACACCACTGATCGTCACTGGTGGGACACTAAGGGCGTACTCGCACTATGTACAGTTGCGTTGAACCGGGCCGAAGCACGCTTGTCCCCCCTCCCGTCTCCCCCGATGGCCCGCACTCACATTACATTCGGGCCTGGGCACATTTACGTCATTGATGACGCGCTGTTCAGTTTAGGAAGAGAAGCGCTCTCGCTCAGCACAGTGGAGATTTCTTTAGTTATATCGTTTAAGTCGTTTGATATGCGGTGACACGCAGTCAAATATTTCGCCGAACAGATCAGCCATCTTTGACGCTCATAAAGTCCTCTTGCTGCAGGAATTAAGAGGTTTGCTAAAGGTGCAGCTGACGTGCAGTGAGGGGTTTGCGTCTTTCATAAACTACGACAGTTTGCGTTCATTGAACAGTACGAATGATTATTTAATCCATATCAAACAGTCCCTTAAGTCACGTCTCGCTTTCAGTTTCGGGCTCGGGCGCGTTTTGCACTCACACTGCAAGCGTACCGCGCCTGAGCCCAAGTGAACCGCGCTCTGGCACACCTCTTCCAACCAGGCCAGGGCCGGCCCTGCCTGAGCCCGATTCAGAGCACTCACACTTCTCAAACGATCCGGGAAACGGGCCTGGGCACGGTACGGATAGCATAGTGTGAGTACGTCCTAAGGCACTTGGCCTGTGGCCTCGTGCCTAGCACACCTCCCACCAGTGCTGATATACAGCCACTGCTGCTCATGTGATATTGCTGATTTATAAATGGATATATGCAGTGGAGTGCAATGATTACGTGCTATATACTAAGTGTCCAATATTAAATAGTTTTTATGTAGAAACATAACGGATGTTGAACGTGTCAGATGCAAAAAATGAAGTATGAAATATGAAAAACTATGTAATATGCATTACTACAGTATGTCGCTCTCCAAAACTCTTCAATGCTTCACAGACTTCATTGTTGACTTGCAGTTTAGTCTTTAGTGAACACTATAGATTGCGTTCAAGTCATCTGATGCTCCAACTATACAATGGCGATAACATATGACAAAAAAGAGCGCTTCCTCCCCCTCCTAAAGCTGAACTGTGCTGTAGTAACTAAGTGCCCACTTGTGTGGATGAAGTGCACTTTCACACACACTCGACACTGAGCGTCAGTTTTCCGAGTGCTCTCTCGCGGCGCATGGAAGGAGAACCACAGGCCACGGGAGTTGTTCTTGCTGATTCAGCCTTTCCACAACACAAAGACAGTCAATGAATGTCCGTTTGCTGCTCCGTCCACTCGTGCTGGGAGACTTTGTGGGATTTGTGGGTGTCTCTCCTCTGGCTGACCCTAGTGTTCTGCGGAGAGGGTTCAGGTTTGTCTGAGAGCCTCTCTGTGGCTTTTCGTCTCCATGACAACCAGCTGTAAGTTATATCAGTCAGCAGACAGCAGTCAAAGAGCTTAGAATGACCAAGAGGCGACACTTAGAACGTTCCATTCCAACAGCAGCACCCAGAAACAGCCCCGGATTCCGCCATTTTGGAGTGAAAGCGGTCAGCTGTCCGTTGGATTTGATTGCTGTCGCGATGGCAAACAGCTGCTTTGTTTTTTATTTATTTATTTAAAAAGTGCATTAAAGCTGAGATACAACCTGAAAGACGACAATACAACACTTACTATCACAATCACCAGCACTTTTAATAGTTTATTAAACAGACTTATAATGTGCTGTTGTTCTATTGGAATATTCATTCCAAAATGGCCGCCGCGCCATCTAGTGGCTGTTTACCAAATTGCACTAGAGTGTCGCCTCTTGGTGATTCTATGCTCTTTGCCGCAGTGCACAGCCACAGTGATCTCTCTCTCTCTCTCTCTCTCTCTCTCTCTCTCTCTCTCTCTCTCTCTCTCTCTCTCTCTCTCTCTCTCTCTCTCTCTCTCTCTCTCAATTCAATTCAATAGTTGCTTTATTGGCATGACAAATGTTACAAATGTATTGCCAAAGCAGTTATAAAGTTTACATGAAAAAGTAACATATATATATATATATATATATATATATATATATATATATATATATATATATATATATATATATATATAATAATAGTAATAATAAAAAAACAGTACACAACAGATAGAAGTAGTAGTAAAATAAAAAATTAAATAAAAAATAAACATGCATATATATATATATATATATATATATAATAAATATGTATTGTAATTAAAATATAGATAATACATCATATTATTCAATATATCATATTAATAGAGGCTTGAGAAAATCATAACTTTCCGCCAGACTGTCAGACTTAAGCCGCAGTCACACTAGAGTTTGAGCTTGCGAAATTCTGTCGTACGGCGCTGCGAAAAGGGGCGGGATTAAACAAGATGAATAGGCATTTAAAAAGCGAGTGATTGCTCCATGTTTTAAATTTCTGTTCAGAGAGGTCATGTTTTGATCCTGGATTGGTCTCACGCAGTCAAGTGATGCGATTTCGCAGGTCAGAGTTCACCAAGTTTGAACTTTGGACCGCAGCAACCTGCAAAACTCGACGCATGACCCTGCGTTTCCGGTCTGATCCATTCGCGTGCCTATGACTGGAAGTCTATGGGGAGGAAAGTCCAGTGTGACCGCGGCTTTAATGTTGGGCTCATTTAACTCAGACTACCAATCTGCCATTCACCGATGACCTTTTAACTTACTAGCCACACCTTAGCAACCACTTACGCCACCCTAGCAACTGTCCCATAGACTTCCATTGTAAAAATAATAATAATAATAATAAAATAAATAAAATAAAAATAAAAAAAACTGCCATTGACTTTACATTGAACATACTAATAACATGCCGACTCATACTAACAATATACCAATCCATACCAGAAACATACTAATCATACTAGCAACATGCAAATTCATACTATAAACATACTAGCAACATGCTAATTCATACTTACAATATACTAATCCATACTGGAAGCATACTAACAAACATACTAATCATACTAGCAACATGCTAATTCATACTAACAATATACTAATCCATACTGGAAACATACTAACAAACATACTAATCATACTAGCAACATGCTAATTCATACTAACAATATACTAATCCATACTGGAAACATACTAACAAACATACTAATCATACTAGCAACATGCTAATTCATACTAACAATATACTAATCCATACTGGAAACATACTAACAAACATACTAATCATACTAGCAACATGCTAATTCATACTAACAATATACTAATCCATACTTGAAACATACTAACAAACATACTAATCATACTAGCAACATGCTAATTCATACTAAATTCATGCTAACGGCATGCTAGTTTATACTAGCAACATGCTAGTGACATTCTAATTCATACTCAATGCTAACGACATGCTAATTTATGCTAGAAACATGGTAATTTATGTTAGCAACTACCTAGCAACCACTCAAAACACCTTAGCAACCGCCTAGCAACACCTTATTAACCCCCTAGAACACCCTAGCAACCGCCTAGCAACCATCCAGAACACATTAGCAATGGTCTAGCAACGCCTTAAAAAATGACTTAGAACACCATAGCCACCTAACAATGCCTTAGTAACCACTCAGAACACCTTAGCAACTGTCCAGCAACACCTTATCAACCACTCAGAAGATACTAGCCACGGCCTAGCAAACATACAAAACCTAGCAACCACCTAGCAGCACCTTAGCAACAACCTAGAACATCTTGGCAACACCTCAGCAACCACCTAGCAGCCAATAAGAACACCTTAGCAACTGCCTAGCAACGCATTTGCAACCACTCAAAACAGCCTAGCAACTGCCTAGCAACCACTCAGAACACCCTAGCAACCACCTAGCAACGTCTTAGCAACCACCAAGCAATGACTTTGCAACGATCTAACAACCACTCAGAACACCATAGCAACCGCCTAGCAGTGCCTTAGCAACCACTCAGAACACCCTAGCAACCGCCTAGCAACATCTTAGCGACCACCTAGACTCTCTCTCTCTCTCTCTAGTAGAAAGTAGTTTTAGCTTGTGATTTCATTTTATCTCATAAATTAGCTGCTCATTATCCACTTACCTGTGGAGAAAGAGCGAGACAGACTAAAGAAATACACAACACAATTTACTGCTTTTTCAACACACACACAAAAGCTTTGAGACTCTTCTCTGGATCTCATCTCAGCGTTCACACACGTTTGAGTCATCTGCAGACATGAACACAAGTGTGACTTCTGTACTGATCAGTGAATTATTTAGTCGATCTCCACCCAGAGCTGCTGCTGATCCTCTGGGTCCTTCAAAACAAACACGGGAAGGGTCAAATAAAGACGAGAGATCACAGGCATGACACCTTTAGAGAAGATGAAACTCATTCATATATTGCTCAAAAAAGTTGCTGGACAGAGTAAATATGTTTAGGAATGTCCCAGAATGCCAAAGTAGAGAGAAAATGAAGACAAATCCAGATAAATGAAGCGCGACGGCTGGAAATAGTGGCACTCATGAATAACTTTACGATATTACCTGAAAAGAGAGCGCTGTATTGATCCGTGATGTTGTGTTAGTGTTGGGATATTGAGTCGCCCACTCACTGAACTCTGACAGTCAATTCAGCCTCTTTTAGCTCAAGTGCCTCCAAAATTGCATTACTAATACATTTTAAAGTCTATTTATAGTTCAGATATATTTAGCTCTGAAACTATTCCGTTTAGAATCAGTGTATACAAGCTACAGGGATTTACACCCAAACACGAACATATCCTGACGATATTCATTCACCCTCAGGCCATCCAAGGTGTAGGTGACTTTTTTGAAAGACTTTAGTATCGCTTTAACACACTTTGTTGATTTTAAGGGGGGCTATTATGCTCCTTTTTACAAGATGTAAAATAAGTCTCTGATGTCCCTAGAGCAGGGGTCACCAATCCCGGTCCTGGAGGGCCGGTGTCCCTGCAGGATTTAGCTCCAACTTGCCTCAACACACCTGCCTGGATGTTTCAAGTATACCTAGTAAGACCTTGATTAGCTTGTTCAGGTGTGTTTGATTAGGGTTGGAGCAAAAGTCTGCAGGACACCGGCCCTCCAGGAACAAGTTTGGTGACCCCTGCCCTAGAGTGTGTATGTGAAGTTTCAGCTCAAAACACCACACCGTTTTTTCTTTATAACTCTTTGAATCTTAGGCTTTGATCCAAAATGTGGCGTTTTGGTGACTGTCGCTTTAAATTCAAATGAGATTGTGCTCTTTTCAAAAGAAGGCGGAGCTACAGACGCCTATGTGTCAGAATAGGGGCAGATTTAAAACAGTTGAAGCCTACAGTTGAGACGGAGAGAGGAGTTGACCACAATAACGGCGACCGGGTTTGAGTGCGGGGACGAGCGGTTCCAGAAATCCGGTAAAACAAAAACAGAATATAAAAAAAAATAAAATGAACGAGTGAACAACAGGCTGAGAATGTGGTAAAATCCGAAAACGTGGTAAAAATCAGACTAGGGCTTTTCTTTTTCTGGACGGCTTTTGTAAACCGTTGGTTGGGTTTAGGGAAGTATGTGGGTGGGCGGGTCAATCGGTAAAATTGATTGGGTTTAGGGAAGGAGGAGGGTGGGTCAGTCGATTGGCCGGTCGCCCAGTCAATCATTCAGTCAGACAGACGGTCGGTCGGTAGACAGCGACCTCTAGTGGGTTTATGCGAGAACAGCGCGGGCGCAAACAGCACTCGCGAGAGACATTTGAGATACAAAAAAGCTCACGCAGCAGCCTCTCATTAAAATCTTAGCCTACACAATGATGTTTATAGCCCCCCCTCTTAGAAAAAAATGGGCTCCCCCAAAGGCCACGGTATAGTTCGAACACTGCCTATAAACATTTCTGGAGAGCGCCAAATACATCCCAGGAGCTTCGTTATTTTTGCAGTTTTTGTTTTTACGAATCCACCAGAGGCCGCTGTTTATGCTTTTTCAGACCTCAGATTTCTCCCACAAGTGCCATTTGCACCTGCTGTTCTCACGCCAATTCACCAGAAGCCGCTGTTTACTGACTGACCAACCGATCTGATTATTTTTTACCTTTAGTCTTTGTCTTACCTGCTTTCTGGAATCGTTCTTCATCGGACTCAAACCACGTTGTCACAGTCAACTCTGCTCTATGTCTCAAGTCCTCCGACGTACATGTCAAGCTACCGGACAAACTGGTAGCAGCGGGAACGCCGTCCACATGGAGGTAACGGGTCAGCTGGTAAGCGAGAAAAGGAACGGCATCATACCGCCCCATAGCATTATTTTAAAGATAGTCATACGTAGCTCTGGCTACATAATTTGTGATCTCCAGAAATGTATATAGGGCTACGTTTTCAGAATAAGCCTTTGTTGCAAGTTTCACATCTTGTTACCTTACAGTTCAATGAGCGACCATTGATTTCCAGAGCAGCAAAAGAAGAAAACTAATGGATACAGAACACTAAAAAATGGCTTTCGCTGCTTGTTTAAACTACTTCTTTAAAATGAGTTGAAACAACACAATACTTAATGTTTTTTTGGGGGGGACAACTTAATTGTTTTATGTTCAATCTACTTAAATTTGCAAAAATGATTAGGTTAACTTAATTTGTGTTGGGGTAAATTGATTGTTGACACATTTAACAAATTTATGTGGATTGAACATAAAAAATTGTGGTTTCAACTCATTGTAAATAATAAATAATAAATAAAATATATATATTTTTGAGTGTTGCACCAATTTACCTCTGTGCTTGGCCACTAATACTACTAGTAATAATAATAATATTGCATTTATCTGTATGCTAATGTAATGTTTATATACAGTTGAAGTCAGAATTATTAGCCCCCTTTTGATTTTTTTTTTCTTTTTTAAATATTTTCCAAATGATGTTTAACAGAGCAGAGAAATTTTCACAGTATGTCTGATAATATTTTTTCTTCTGGAGAAAGTCTTATTTGTTTGATTTCGGCTAGAATGAAAGCAGTTTTTAATTTTTTTAAAGCCATTTTAAGGACAAAATTATTAGCCCCTTTAAGCTATTTTTTTTGCAATAGTCTACAGAACAAACCATCATTATACAATAACTTGCCTAATTGCCCTAACCTGCCTAGTTAACCTAATTAACCTAGTTAAACCTTTAAATGTCACTTTAAGCTGTGTCGAAGTGTCTTGAAAAATATCTAGTCAAATATTACTGTCATCATGGCAAAGATAAAATAAATCAGTTATTAGAGATGAGTTATTAAAACTATTATGATTAGAAATGTGTTGAAATCTCTCTGTTAAACAGAAATTGGGGGAAAAAAAATAAAAAGGGGGTCTAATAATTCAGGGGGGCTAATAATTCTGACTTCAACTGTAAATGTTTCAATTAAATCACTCATTCTCTTTGATCTACAGACAGTAAAGCGCATTGTTTTATTTATTCAGAGAGAATAGAGAGAATGCATCCATCCTTCAGTTCCAGGAACAATAGAGAAAAGACAATGAATGCTTTAAACCAAGGGAAAAAACATCACTTTTATATTATTTATATATATATTCCTATAGCTTAAATGAATGTCTGTTGCATGAGGGATTTGACCCATTCCTGCTTGTATGCAAATGAGCTCAGAAGAACCACAACTTCAATTAATTTCAATGTTTCCAGCATCTGAGCTCAGAGATTTACCTAAGCTCTCGCTTTTTCTTTCTTTCTCCCTCTCTCTCTCTCTCTCTCTCTCTCTCTCTCTCTCTCTCTCTCTCTGACACACCCTCATTATATAGCAACGGCAGCAGCGCAGGTGAGAAGAGACATAAAGGTCAAAAGATAAAACCAAAGATGGATCAGAATAAGATTAGGCAAAGAATATTCTCAAAAAAAAAAGTGTTTATAAATGAATGTGCAAAGCTGAAAACAAGACAGCGGAGATGAGTCTGAACTCTGTGGTTATATGTGCGAGACCAATGCTGCCTACTTAAAAACATTTTCCAGTCGCTAAACAAGATCAAATGTTTTCCGTTTCACTAACAAGATACTTTATTAAACTAGTGTACAAAAAAAAGGTGTTTTGATGTTGCATTGCAGTAAAAGACTTAAAGAGACTTTAGTTATCTTAGTTACTGAAACATAAACTCTTCTCTTTTGTCGTATTATTTAAGTCTTATTAAATTAGTTCACTTTGTTCAGTCATTCAGTTCATTCACAAGTCTTCCACATTCCATTTTACTTTGTGACATTAAATGAATACAACAAAATATTTTTGGAAATATTTTTTATGCATCATCCCAGCCTGATCTCACGAGAAAACGTAAGTATTTTACATTTTGTCAGGTTAGTGGCTAATTCATACGAGTCATTGGGTGATAAGCAAATCATACTAAATTGTACGAATTTGATCGTACGAATTAGGGTTGGGCAATGACGACCAATTTGGCATTGTACGATGTCTAAGGTGAAACATCGTGATGGACGATGGCATCGTCGTCATAGTGAATTAGTTATCGTCGCGGTGAATTAGTTATTTATGAATTATTAATTAATTCATAACGAATTAATTATTTGTAGCCTACAGTTCAGAAATGCCATTTTTGTTCTAAAATGAACTGTTGTTATCATCTGCGTTCATACATACATAATCTTTTAATAATTCGTAATAATTCATCTAACATATTTTTGTTTACATTGCACTGAAAGCCACACTACAGCGTGAGATGTTTTCTACTGAGCGTCACTCCGCTTGCGCACGCATAATGGAAAATTTTCTTACATTGGAAATAAACATGTGCGTGGAAAAGACGCAATATGTGAATAGCCTGCTGCTATAGTTAATTAACCTAGCGCACAGGTGGCATAACTTTGTTTAGTTAGAGCAGTTTCATTTTGTGCAACAGAAACGTGGCGTTGAGATGCCTTTACTATTAATTAACTGTGGCGAATTAAAGCGTGGTTAATAGTGAAACCAGCTAATCGTTGCATCCCTACTAACGATATCTGTGCATTGAACAAAAGGCCTTTTCTGCAAACATATCCAAATGTTTTGGGCTGCTCACGCCACTCACTTTCTTAATGTCAGGTGACTCTCGCTCTGCGCAGCCTTCAACTGCAGCTCGTGCTGTATTGAACAGACGCACGTCACTTCATAACTAAAGCGGCCATTCTAGGGAAATTCCAAATTGAACCAAAACAAATCATAACAATTGCCTCAAGATTGACGATGAAAATTTGGAAATTGCAGCCAGCAGAACTTGGGAAGTGTAAAAAAAATATCTATATCTATATATATATATATAACGGCCATTTTTCAACTGAACTAAATTTATTTTTGATGGTCACACTAGCCTATTTAGAGGGCCTCGGGGGCCAAGTTCAGCCCTCGGGCCGCCAATTGAATAGCCCTGGACTAGTGTATGCTTAGTGGTTGGCCGGCGACGTGCAGGAATTAAACTTATTACTAAGCCATCCTTACAGTACATGCAATTTGAGAGCGAATATTCAGAGTAGCTTGGTAAAAACAATATAGAAAGCGCATCACAGGTTGTCATTGAAACCAACTTCACCTCAGTAAAGCAGGCTAGGCGGAATAGCGCTATTTACTGATGTTTTGTTGTTTGAATAAAAATCTACATTATCGATTCTGTAAAAGGTCCCTTATGAAACTAAAAATACTCACATCAATCTATCGCTGGAAAATTTCAGTAGCTGAACAACACTTCTGTGCATATAGCCCATTCATAACACAACTAAATCTACATCAGCTTTGGATGACTAATAGTTTTAAAACATAACATTACCTGTCTAAAAGAAATCCTTCAGCCATGGTGTCGTCCTTCCTCCAGCGTGCAAAACTAACTCCAGTATTGATTCAGGATTTTAAAGTTTTGATTCAGCATTTGTTTGCTGTCACTCTCTCTCTCTCTCTCTCTCTCTCTCTCTCTCTCTCTCTCTCTCTCTCTCTCTCTCTCTCTCTCTCTCTCTCTTGTGTGCACATGTCATGAACGCGGCACGCATGCACGCGCCAATGGCAGATCTGCGTGAACAGAGGTGTGGAGTTGTACAAATCTACATTTGTTGACAGACAGTTTGGGCTTCTCATCAGTATTATAGGAATTGTCGGCCTGACAATTTTTTATTAGATGAGCATTTTTAGTGTCATGCCTTACCCAGAATATAAAAATACATATAAATACATTTAGATCATTTACTTTAATCATTACTATTGGAATGGGAAGAGACTTTAAACCAGCACAACACACAATGCTTCTGAAGACAATCACCTACTGCACCTTTAATATTATTGAGGAAATTGTGATCCTTCTTGATGTTGAATATTTGATGATTACATAGTAAAAAATCTATAATAAAAAAAGGATTTTTAAAATAATTTATTTGCAACATTGTAAATGTCCTAGTCACTTTTGACCAATTTGGAGTTAATGGTGTGTATATAACTTTTATTTCTCCCTAAAATAGAATTTTTATTATTATTAGCCTATAAATAGCTATTCTCGCTCTATTCTCTACTCTTTATTACTTATGTAGCTGTTTACTTTGCTTTTTACACTGTAAATTATGCAGGGTTCCTTCATGTTGTCCCAACACAATTTGAATAAGGTTATTTAACTGTTTTTACAGGGCAGCACAGTGGCGCAGTGGGTAGCACAATCCCCTCACAGCAAGAAGGTCGCTGGTTCGAGCCCCGGCTGGGTCAGTTGGCGTTTCTGTGTGGAGTTTGCATGTTCTCCCTGTGTTCACTTGGGTTTCCTCCGGGTGCTCCGGTTTCCCCCACAAGTCAAAAAAAATGTGCTATAGGTGAATTGGCTAGTCGTAATTGTCCGTAGTGACATGAGTGTGAATGAGCGTGCATGGATGTTTCCCAGTGATGGGCTGCAGCTGGAAGGGCATCCGCTGTGTAAAACATAAGCTGGATATGTTGGCGGTTCATTCCACTGCGGCGACCCCAGATGAATAAAGGGACTAAGCCGAAAAGAAAACGAATGAATGAACTGTTTTTACAATTTTGAGTGGATTGAACATAAAACAACCAAGTTGCCTCCAAATAAATGCAATGATTTTGTTGATTCAGCTCATTTTAAAAAAGTAGTTTAAACATGCAGTACATGAGTGTAGCCATGGCATTTTCTCATAGGCTGTTTGTTATGTTCTTGTATTGAGTCATTAAATCACATGCATTATCGTGTCGTTTTTCCACCCCCCCCCCCCCCCCCCCCCCCCCCCCCCCCAAAAAAAAAAATTTTTATAAACTGCTTAACTTTCCCGTATGACAGTTTAAAAGCTTCCCCAACACTGGTAGCTTGTCTTATAATATTATACTTTACAAGTGTTTTCTGACCTATAGCTCTTTCCACTGAAATCTTCATTAAGCAGTCATATCTCTCTCTCTCTCTCTCTCTCTCTCTCTCTCTCTCTCTCTCTCTCTCTCTCTCTCTCTCTCTCTCTCTCTCTCTCTCTCTCTCTCTTCACAGATCTCGAAATATCCTCCGCGCTTGTGTGGGTGAGTGTTGTGGGGGGTTTTGAAATGTGAGAAAATAAAACTAAACTTAGCGGCAGCGGATCAGACTGAACACTTTCTGCTGTAGCTGTGTTTAGATGCCGAGCGTCAGCGTCTGCTCGCGTCTTTCCACGTGTTTACCAGACGATTATTCATGTTTGATAGTGCTGCGTTCGCTCAGATTCTCAGCATACGGTATGAATGTTGATATACAGCTTGTGTTTGCTTCTTTTGATGCAGATTAGGTCTGGTAACTAGACTGAGAGTGATTAAATAATCACTGAGAGCGCGGGCCGTGAGGCACTGAAAAAATGATTTGAATTAATACATTTAAATGTACACTGCCTGACAAAAGTCTTGTCGTCGATCCCAGTTGTAAGAGCCACAAATAATAACTTGACTTCTAGTTGATCATTAGGAAAAGTGGCAGAAGGTGGATTTTTCTGATGAATCAACTGTTGAACTGCATCCCAATCATCACAAATACTGCAGAAGGCCTACTGGAACCCGCATGGACCCAAGATTCTTATAGAAATCAGTCAAGTTATGTGAAGGAAAAATCATTGTTTGGGGTTTACATTCAGTATGGGGGCGTGCGAGAGATCTGCAGAGTGGATGGCGACATCAACAGCCTGAGGTGTCAAGACATTTGTGCTGCCCATTACATTACAAACCACAGGAGAGGGCAAATTCTTCAGCAGGATAGCGCTCCTTCTCATACTTCAGCCTCCACATCAAAGTTCCTGAAGGAAGAGAAGGTCCTTCAGTATTGGCCAGCCCAGTCACCAAACATGAACATTATTGAGAATGTCTGAAGTAAGATGAAGGAGGAGGCACTGAAGATGAATCCAAAGAATCTTGATGAACTCTGGGAGTCCTGCAAGAACGCTTTCTTTGCCATTCCAGATGACTTTATTAATAAGTGGAGTTTAGTCATAAACTAATTTCGAGAGGATCACGTGATTATGATTGAACACGGCTGGTTACACGTTAACCACTCATGATTATCCAATCAGACGATCCCTGACTCACTATAAAGAGCCAGGGTTTCTTACCACAGTCATCTTCGATTTGAAGAAACCCCCCCCTCCTTCCACCCCTACTCCTCCTCCTTCCTAGATGGGTGACACGGTGGCCCAGTGCCTAGCACTGTGGCCTCACAGCAAGAATGTCCATGGTTTAGGCTTTACCAAACCAGCAGGCATTTCTGTGAGGAGTTTGCCCGTTCTCCCCGTGCTCACGTGGGTTTCCCCCGGGTTCTCCGGTTTCCTCCCACCGATTAAAAAACACGCAATCCAAATCATTGTCTAAATCAATCCATAGACTTGCTCCCTAATTAGTACCCATCTCAAGAGAAGCACTATCTGATATTCAATTACCACGGCAGGGGAGTTCTCGAGATCTACCTGAGCTCAGTGCTCCCCTCTCGCCCTGCAACGGGAGGGAGCCCGGGGCTCAAGGACCTTTTGAGCTCAGGGCTCTCTCCCGGGACAGCATGCCAAACTTGCTTATAATCAATCATCAGCTAAGTGTGAACTCTTGAAGTGATTTGAGTCATTGCAGAGATGTATGGATGCAGTCCTCCAAGCTCATGATGGAGTCAGACACAATATTCATTCTTTATCCACTGCAGCATGACTTTATATTCTATACTGGACAATATTTCTGTTATAGTTCACAGAGATTCACAACTGACTAAGTTAGCAGAACTCATACTGAAAAACAAATATTCTAAAGCTACATGCAGCTAGTTCAAGTAACCAAAATTAGCTTAAACAGAACATATATGCTAAATTTGTCTTTTAAGTTAATTTTATTTGGCCTTAAATGAAATACTTTAATAAACTAACTCATAAAGTTTAAATTCGCAGGTAATTAACAATTTAAACTAGCCAATTCGGGGCGTCACGGTGGTGCAGTGGGTAGCACGATCACCTCACAGCAAGAAGGTCGCTGATTAGAGCGTCAGCTGGGTCAGTTAGCATTTCCGTGTGGAGTTTGCATGTTCTCCCTGTGTTGGCTTGGGTTTCTTCTGGGTGCTCCGGTTTCCCTCACAAGTCCAAAGACATGCGCTATAGTTGAATTGGGTTAGCTAAATTGTACATAGTGTATGTGCATGTACGGGAGTGTGTGGGTGTTTCCCAGTGATGGGTTGCAGCTGGAAAGGCATTCGCTGTGAAAAACATATGCTTTATTCTGCTGTGGCGACCTCAGAATACTAAAGGGACTAAGCCGAAAAAGAAAATGAAGCAATGAACTAGACAATTTGGTAGTTGCATGCTAATTGGTTAGCATAGCTATTGCTCAGTGAGGCTGTTTTCATGCAACGCATAACAGAAAACTTTTTTGTAAGCAGAAAAAGAAAACATTATAGATACTCATAGAAATTTATGCAAGTCTGTACTTCCAACCAATTAATTATTTTGAAAGTTAGGGTATACATTGTGTATTGAAGGGATAGTTCATCAATAAAATTAATGATGTTATTTATTCAGCATGATATTTGCATTTTCTTTTTTTATACAGCAGCAATCTATTCCTTATGGAGGAGGAGAAATAAATACACGAAGTGCATTCGGAAAGTGTCGATGAAATTTTGAGAGCTGGTGAAGGGGGTCTCCAGTTTATAACTTAAAATGTGGTATGTAAAGCAAACATAAAACACAACAAGGTATGAATGCTTAAAGTCGTATACTGTTTTATTTAGAGCAGAGATGCCCGAACTAGGGCTCGCGGGCCAAAGTTGGCCCATGCTAACCTTTGATGTTTGAACATCAACATAACAGATATCCATACAGCAGTGGATATTAAACCTGTATCCTGTCACATGTCTGCGCTGTGTGTGTGTGTGTGTATCTGTGTGTGTGAGTGAACTTTGTAACGACATTGTGTGTGACTCGTCGTTGCAGCTCCACAAGTGCAGCAAATACTCATTGGTAAAGGTCTTACTGTAGTATTTCTCACAAACGTTATGTGAGATCTGCTTCCTTTATGTCTGTCTGCTGTCTGAGACAGCCGAGAGAGGAGATTAAGGCAGCTGACAGGCACGTGGAAACGGTGATCGTGAAGGACTAGCCTTAAAGACGCAGTACACAAAAACCGCTACCTGATGCTCAAAGCTATAAATTAGTAACTTATAAAAGGTATAATAGAAAAATCTGACGGGTGTTTTGAGCTGAAACTTTACAGACACATTCTGGAGACACAAAAGACTTATATTAAATCTGGAAAAAGTGGTAACCTGCCCTTTAAATCTATATACTGTCAGCTGAAATGCAGAGACTTTGCTGAGCGAATTAAGGCAAAGGTAGATTCTGCTTGACTAGTGTATTCAGCATTGAACTCCACTGTGTATTAAAGTGATTGTTTATGTTTTTATTGCAATAAGTTGTCATTTAAAAGGTTATACTGCATTAGTTAACACGATTTAAAGTAATGGTTTCTTTTATTTTGAAATATTAGGAAATAAATTAGGAAATTAGCCATGGCAACTTTAATGTAATATAGTTTGTTATATTTACCTTCAGCCCAAGGCCCTCGATAATATTTGGTTTTTGGTCCTTCATACTTAAAAGTTTGGGCACTCCTGATTTAGGGTGCTTTCACACCTGCCTTATTTAGTTCGGTTGAATCGCACTAGAGTTCGTTTTCCCTCTTGGTGCGGTTCGTTTGGGCAGGTGAGAACGTAGCAATCGCACTCGGGTGCGCACCAAAAAAGCGTACCAAGACCTGCTTGAAGAGGTGGTCTCGGTACGCTTTCAAACGAACCCTGGAGCGGTTCGTTTGTGGTGAGAACGTGATCCAAACTAAAACAGACCCAACCGCAAAAAGTGCTGCGCCTTTTTGGACTAATCCAGCTGCCGTAGTGCGATGCGCTGTCTATCTTATGGGGTTTGGAGGAAAAATATTTGTTGACAGCGCTTTACCAACAGTTTTAAACAGAGAGAGAGAGAAAGAGAGGGAGAAACATTACCTGATGGATTGGTAATATTTCCGGAAGATGACCATGTCGCAGTTTAGCTAAATTAATTCACGCCTTCTCCTAATGCTTTCGCCGATTGCAATGCATTAAAACATTGTTTTCCAGCCCCAGCCGCCCTTCATTCTCAAAATGTATAGTTTGTCTAAAGTGATGCATACAAACAAACTACATAGTATACTATGACCAGGGATGCTGCGTCAGCCAGCGCAGCGACATTGTGTCTGCCAGTTTGTTTATTTGCGGTAGTTCCACGTGAATTCTGACCAATTGAAAAGCAGTTTAGGAAATACGTTCAATAACATCTGGCCAGTGAGTGATGTAGATTTTGTCACATGACTGCATTTTGGTTCGTTTCAACTGGTTCGGACCAAAGCAATCAGTGTGGTGTGAAAGCGGCCCAAAGACGGCAGAAAATGCTACAATGTATTGTTTGTTGCCTTTGGTCCAGACCAAATGAACCGAACCACATATGTGAAAGCACCCTTAGAGCTTGGAAGAAAATGGTCACTGTGAACATCCTTTAAATAACATCTGCCTGAACATTCTGCAAAACATCTTGCCTTTAGAATAGAAAGTCATGTGGGTCTTTTGCAGCAGTGTGTTATTATAAACTCTTGACTTCTTTTTTCTTAATAGCTAGATATATCTTTAGATGAGGGCAGCACGGTGGCGCAGTGGGTAGCACAATCACCTCACAGCAAGAAGGTCGCTGGTTCGAGCCCCAGTTGGGTCAGTTGGCATTTCTGTGTGGAGTTTGCATGTTCTCCCCGTGTTGGCGTGGGTTTCCTCTGAGTGCTTCGGTTTCCCCCACAAGTCCAAAAACATGTGGTATAGGTGAATTGAGTAGGCTAAATTGTCCGGTTGCAGCTGGAAGGGCATCCGCTGCGTGAAACATATGCTGGATAAGTTGGCGATTCATTCCACTGAGGCGACTCCAGAATAATAAAGGGACTAAGCCGAAAAAAAATGAATGAATGAGTGAGATGTTAATAGAGTGAGTTTAATTTAATCTAAATTGTTTGACTTTAAATCTCCACTTTTTTGTCATTTTCACCGGGACACAGCACAAATATTGGGCCAGGACCTACATTTATCCACTAAAATACTCCACTGTCTCCAGCACACTAGTTATTTTAGTCCCAGGTATCTTACAGAAACTGAACTCAGAAGGTCCTAATACTGTGTTACAGGTACAGTGATCCATTTATGTGTTCGATAAGCAATTGTTTTTAACTTCCAGATGCATTAAAGGTATCCTGTTTTACATGAGACTAGAAAATCAGACAAATGTCAAGGTGCCTTGTAACTAAAAAGCAGAAATGTGTTTAGGAATGTCTGGTCGGGGTAAGTTGTTAAATATTTATTAACTGCAATAGTCCAATCACGTTGGAAGTGTTCGATGATAATAATGTTCACACTTTCTCCTCTGGTTAACTAATATTTAACTATACGTCTGCTGCTCTCATGCGTAACACGCGCTCACGCAAACGCTTCACACAGGAATAGTAACGAGGAATTAAATGAGATTTGCTATGTGAAGTTGATTTTTTCTGTAATAACTATGCTAATTTTATATATAGTTCTCGCTCCTTCTCAGCCTCACCGCGCACACTATTATACTGAGATTATATATTTCTTGTTATGCCTCGTTATATAATAAAATGTTAATAAGCGTAATAAAATGACTTTTCTTTCGCTCTCTTTCACACACACACTTTGCACTGTTGGTGTTCTCTGTCCATTAACAAGCTGAGGTTGAGGGTGTTTCTGAGATTGAAATTGCTGTTGAGCTTTAGCGAATGCTTTATGCGCATTTTCATGAAATGATATCCTGAGCGCATTAACGAACAGCTGCCCAACTTGATTTACCTTAAGGAGGTAAATCCCAGCTGAATTCTCTCGTTATTTTTCTGAGGTTACCTGTTGAGAATGTGCAAATTACATCAAGTATTTCAAGCTGAGATCGTAATGCGCGCGCGCGCACACACACACACATGCTCTCAGTACGCCTTTACTGTTGAGTGTCTCCATCTGTGTGTGCGCTTTGGTGATGCGTGCGTGTCTGCGTGTGTTTTCTCAGACTGGCACACACTGAAGTCTGCCAGCGGTCGCTCGCGGTGGCATACCGTGACAGTGCAGCTTTACTAGGAGCGGAGCCAAACGAGAGTCGAGTCCATCCATCCGTCACCTCCAATGTATCACCGGGGAAACAGATGGACACGTTCGCGCTCGGACCTGTTGTTCGCGTAGCCGTAAAGCGCATTAATCTCAGCGTCTCGCCGAAGCCTCGGGAATAAGTGAGCTTCTCCTGGGTCGGATCACGTTTGGATCATCAGTCGTGCGCTGCGCGTCTCCGCCGATCATCAGATGATGCTGCTGCGTGTTCACGGGTCCTCCTCCGGTACCGTCGGCATTACTCACGCACCGGCGGAGTGAGAACAGCTGAAGATGATCCTCAGATGAACAGGTTGGGGGAAACTTTTTTTTTCTTTCTCCAGAAGATGTTCAGGGGAGCCGTTTGGATATCTGATGGAGTTTGTTTAAACGCAGCGGCGGAGGAAATTTAACAGGTGCGTAATTGTCACTCGAGCATGAATCCCAGCGGCTCCTGGCGCCTTCTCCAGTTCAGAAGCTCTTTGGAGATCACCCGGGGAGCGCGCTAGTTGATGGCACTGCGCGCCGGGAGGACTTTGCTGTGGTTCGGGCAGGTTTTGCGCAGAGTTTCGCGGCTGCAGGGCTTGTGGTCCCGGCGCTCTAGCAGTCTGCTGTGTCTCTCCAACAGCCAGGAGCACGACCAAGGGACCTGTTACAGCCGCAACCGGTGTCCGAAGACGCATCGGCAGCAGCACTGCCCCTATCCGCCCTTTCCAGACTGCTGCTGCGCCTTCCCGGGGGATAAGAGGGGACATGAACCCCTCAGCCGCCGGTTCCTGGTGGCCATGAAGAGGCAGAACGTGCGGACGCTGTCCCTGATCGTCTGCACGTTCACCTATCTGCTGGTCGGGGCCGCGGTGTTTGACGCGCTCGAGTCGGACTTCGAGATGCGGGAGAAGGAGCAGCTGGAGGCAGAGGAGAAGCGCCTCCAGGGCAAGTACAACATCAGTGAGGATGACTATAAAAAGCTGCAGACCATCATCATGGAGGCCGAGCCGCACAGAGCAGGGGTCCAGTGGAAATTTGCAGGGTCCTTTTACTTTGCCATCACTGTCATAACCACTATAGGTGAGTTTCTCAGTGTGAGAAAAGACTGCCAAAGCGCTTTGTTTGGATATAAATGAGTGCTTTTTTATTCTTTAAGCACTTTGTGGAGTGTGACGGACACGCGTGGTGTGTCTGGTTAATCATTTGAGCCTGAGGAAAAGTGCAGACTGTTGGGTTTGTCTGCACTGTGAGATGAAGGCACGTTATTAGCGCAGGACTCTTAATGCGCGGAAAATCACAGTTATTAGCGCACCACAGGTGTGACATTTGTTGCATAATTTTTATGGATTCACTATAACTACATAAATAACTATGCCAGGCCTGTAGTTTATGAGTCACGAAGGTTCTGTTGGCATTCAAGTGCATTTCTAATCTGTTGAATCCCACACTTTTACGCAAACTCACTTATTTCAAACCCGCAACTGGCATGGCGTTCTGTTAATATGGGTATACACGTGTTTAACGAATAATAATCATTGCTTTATGCAATCTTTAACTAGCTTGTTCTTGAAATCTTCATAGTCTTCAATGTGCATCAGCTTCTAATCTGTTGAGAAGTACATAATGTTGCATAATATTGACAATATTACTTCAAATGTGTGTTTGGTGTATCAAGATTGCTACAGTTTAGCAGTGACTGTAGGGAAGTTTTGTGTCGTGCGCTGTACGCCGTGGTGCTGAAAGAACAGCTCACCGAAACAGTGTGAACGCGCACGACATAGCGCATTCATAATGCGTCTTTATGATCATGACAGTTCATATGAGGACATGATGCGCACTGGAGTTTCTCCTAAATCTCTCTCGGTCACACACACTCACACACGCGCACTGAGGTCAGATGAAGGCCAGGGTTTTTATGCTGCAGTATTGTGTCGCTGATTGAGTTCAATTCGCAATGCATCAACATTCAGCGTCATTAATGCTTCGGCAGAAACGATGTAAAATCAATCCTGATGCAACAGGTGCCGGCTCCAGCTCCAGCTGCGTCGCACCTCATGCGCATTATTATTGCAAGGTGTATTAATATTCTGCGAACATTCTGGATTTGACTTCGAAACCTAAGTATCAAAGTTAATGCAACTGCTTTAGTGTTCAGATTTAAATATTGAATCATTTGCATAATGATTGTTTATCGGTTGTGCTTCTGTAGCAGCTTTATGGTGCAAAGGTGATGCTGAGTGTCATGACAACCGCAGTTCATTTACGCAGAACTAATAGCACTTAAAACTTGAACTATATCTTTTGTGCTTGCAAAAATTACATTTCCTTTAGGAATTGCAACTTTGCAGTAAATAATTTCTGTGTGTGTGTGTGTAGACTTGCCTACCTATCTAAGCGGGGACTGTGGTGTTGTTACACAACCACTAAGAGGGAATTTGGAGCCAATAGGGGACATTTTTCAGGACCCCTGTTGAACATGCCTTAAATCATGTTAAAATCAAGTGAAAGGCCTCTGGAGACGTTTTTAAAACGTTGACCAAGAGGAGACCTGTGTGTTTCACTGTGTTTCAGTGTCAATGCAGTCTATGAAGGTCCCCTGATGTTGGATAGGTAGACATCACTCAGAGCTTCAGGTCTCCACTTGACATGTTTTGACATGAGGGGTGGATTTAGTGAATTTGGGGCCCTAAGCAATCCCAGCCAGAAATGCATCCTTTCAACTTTTATTTAATATTTATTTATGTTGCTGTTTATATATATAAATATCACTCAATCTTCTTTTCGACATTTGAAATGAATGCAGTCTCTACATTTTAAATCATTAGTTTTCTTAAAATAAATTCACAACTAAAATTTATATACAGTATATATATATATATATATATATATATATATATATATATATATATATTATAAATGTTACTGCTCCATGATGGATATTTTATTTTGTAATATTATTATTATTTTATAGCATTTCATTATTATAATAATATTATTCATTCATTTTCTTTTCGGCTTAGTCCCTTTATCCGTTTGTCACCACAGCGGAATGAACCGCCAACTTATCCAGCATATGTTTTTACGTAACGGATTCCCTTCCAGCTGCAACCCATCACTGGAAAACACCCATGCACACTCATGCACAGACATACACTATGGACAATTTAGCTGACCCAATTTACCTATAGCGCATGTGTTTGGACTGTGGGGGAAACCGGAGCACCCGGAGGAAACTCCGCACGGGGAGAACATGCAAACTCCACACAGAAATGACAACTGGCCCAGCCGAGGCTCGAACCAGCAACTTTCTTGCTGTGAGGCGATCGTACTACCCACTGCGCCACCAGGATGACCCTATAATAATATTAAATTTAATTGTATTGAATAATGTTTCATTACATTAAAATTGTATTAGTTTAACTCTCACCATACAAAATATGGCAGAAAATGATGTTATATATAGTTTATAGGTATCATTTATTCTTCTAGATATTTATTGGGGGGCCCCAGATTAATGTTGCTTACAGTACCTGGCTTATTGTTTAAATACGGCCCTGTTTGACATGCCTCATTTTCAGTGGTGTAAAGTAAGAAGTTACAAATATTCAAATTTCTGTAATTGTATAGTTTTTCTCAGGAATTGTAGTTTACTAAGTAGTTTTAAACATGTACTTTTACTTTCCCTTGAGTACATTGTTAGTGCTGTATCTGTACTTTTACTCCACTACTCTCCTTCAATCTGCAGTCATTACTTAATTTTTTCTTGTCTATGGGGATTAGAAAAATCAGTCCTGTGATTCCTGTCCAATCAAATCACACACATCTCATCATATGAGAATGAACTACCTCAAGACATGGGCGCTTCATACTGTAAATGCAGCAAACTATTTGTAAGCTTTAAAAGTGTCCAAGAAGATGTCTAAAATCTTTACACGCAATGACCCAGTGACTGTTTAGATCAGGGGCTGGGAACCTTTTTTCAGCAAAGAGCTATTTCTAATTTTTTTGGCAAATGCATTTTTTTTAAAGAGCCATTAGGGTATGTGCAGTTGAAGTCAGAATTATTAGCCCCCCTTTGAATTTTGGTTTCTTTTTTAAATATTTCCCAAATGATGTTTAACAGAGCCAGAACATTTTCACAGTATGTCTGATAATATTTTTCCCTCTGGAAATATTTGTTTTATTTCAGCTAGAATAAAAGTAGTTTTAAAATTTTAAATACCATTTTAAGGTCAAAATTATTATCCCCTTTAAGCTATTTTTTTTTCCGATAGTCTACAGAACAAACCATCGTTATACAATAACTTGCCTAATGATCCTAACTTGCCTAGTTAACCTAATTAATCTAGTTAAGCCTTTAAATGTCACTTTAAGCTGTATAGAAGTGTCTTGAAAAATAACTAGTCAAATATTATTTACTGTCACCATGGCAAAGATAAAATAAATCAGTTCTAGAAATGAGTTATTAAAACTATTATATTTAGAAATGTGTTGAAAAAGTCTTCTCTCCTTTAAACAGAAATTGGGGGAAAAAAATAAATAGGGGGGCTAATAATTCTGACTTTAACTGTATATGTACATGCTGAGCAAGTTGTCAAATGTTGTTTGCTCTTTATTGGTGTCGCAAAGCAAACTGTACAAAATTCATCTCGAGTTCACCTATTAGAGATAAAATGTAGCAAGAGCAAGGAATTTTTCACAGTATTTCCTATGATATTTTTTCTTCTGGAGAAAGTTTGATTTGTTTGATTTCGTCTAGAACACAGGTGTCAAACTCAGTTCCTGAATTGCCGGAGCTCTGCACAGTTTAGTTCCAACCCTAATTAAACACACCTGATCAAACTAATTAAGTCCTTCAGGCTTGTTTGAAACCTGCAGGTAAGTGTGTTGAAGCAGGGTTGGAACTAAGCTGTGCAGGGCTGCGGCCCTCCAGGATCTGAGTTTGACACCCCTGGTCTAGAATAAAAGCAGTTTTACATTTTTTTATAATCATTTTAAGGTCAATATTATTAGCCCCTTTAAGCAGTATTTACAGTTGAAACCAGAAGTTACATACAGTAACATACATGTTACATGTACATACATACATGTACATACATATACATACACTGTATAAAAAGGCACATAACCATTTTTTAAAAAGTCAGATGTTAATGTGACTAAACATTTTCTCTTTTAGGTAAGTTAGGATTATCACATTTGTTTCTGTTATGATTAATAGCAGAATAATGAGAGAGAGATTTTTTGAGAAATTGTTATAACTTTTCTTGAAAGTCAAGTTCACATACAATAAGATTATTATGCCTCTGAAAAAGCTCAGATGATGGTGTCAAGGTTTTGGAAGTTTCTGATTGGCTAATTGACAACATTTGAGTTAATTGGAGGCACAACTGTAGAATAGTATTTAAGTAAACCTCAAACACACTGCTTCCTTGTGTGACAACATGGGAAAATCAACAAGCTAGAATCAACAAAAAAGCCAGATTACAATTTGCTAAATTACACTGGGAAAAAAAGAATAATTTTTGGGGACATGTCCTGTGGTGTGATGGAACTAAGATTGAACTGTTTGGCCATAATGACCAGTGTTACATTTGGGGGACAAAGTGGAAAGCTTACAAACCTAGGAACATCATCCCAACTATGAAGTATCTGGGGCGGCAGCATCATGTTGTAGGGCTGTTTTGCTGCAGGAGGGACTGGTCCACTACACGGCATAGATGGCATCATGAAGAAAGAACATTATGTAGAAATACTGAAGCAACATCTCAAGACATCAGCCAGGAAATTAAAACTTGGCCACAAATGGGTCTTCCAAACAAACCATGACCCTCATACTGCCAAATTAGTTAAAATGTGCTTTAAGGACAACAGAGTGAATGTTTTGGAGTGGCCATCACAAAGCCCTGATCCTCAATCTTATAGAAAATTTGTGGGCAGAGTTGAAAAAGCTTGTGCGAGCAAGACAGCCTACAAATCTGACTCAGTTACACCAATTCTGTCAGGAGGAATGGGCCAAAATTCCTGCAAACTATTGTGAGTAGCTTGTGGAAGGAGACCCAAAACATTTGACCAAAGTTATACAGTTTAAAAGCAAAGCTAAAAAAAATACCAAAGAAATGTGTGTAATCTTTTGACTGTCTAGAAATTAAAAAATATTCTCCTAAAAAATTCTCTCTTTATTCTGGCATTTAGCAAATGTAAATGATTTAGGTAATCCTAACAGACCTAAAATAGTAAACGTTTAGTGTGATTTACCATCAGACATTTTTAAAAAAATGGTTATGTTCCTTTTTTTATAGTGTATGTAAACTGCTTTCAACTGTATTTTGATTGTCTACAGAACAAACCATCGTAATACAAGGACTTGCCTAATTACCCTAATTAACCTAGTTGAGCCTTTAAATGTCACTTTAAGCTGAATACTAGTATCTTGAAAAATATCAAGTCAAATATTATGTACTGTCCTCATGGCAAAAATAAAAGAAATCAGTTATTAGAAATGAGTTATTAAATCTATTATGTGTTTAGAAATGTGTTAAACTCTTTCCGTTAAACAGAAATTGGGGAAAAATATACAGGGGGGCTAATAATTCAGACTTCACCTGTATTCGATGTGCACATGTATGCTGGTCTGGCTGTCTCGTGTCCGCACAGCAGGTTTACTGTACAGAATGTCCTTCTGCAGGCTGAATGTTGGTCTGCTCACTGTGTTGATGTTTTAACAGCAGCTCGTGTGTATAATGAATGAGCGTCTGACACTAATGCACAAAGTGTGTTCTGGCTGTGTTTGTATGCAGTATGTTCATGCATGTATGAACTGTCTGTTAGGTGCTTATAATTGCTGGTTGCTTGTATTAACAGTACATCAGGAGATATTTTACAGGCTTCTCTCAGGATGAAAACCTTTTTAATGGTGTTTTGCTGTGTACTTTACTTTGGGGATGAAACAAATATATGTGCTTTAAATATCTGCCATAGTTTACTTTGTGGACACGTAACACTGTTTATAGCAGCGCAGTGTCCTAATCATGCTTCCTGAAACTTCCTTCCTTTTCATTTCTTTCTTCCTTTCTTTCTTTCTTTCTTGTC